>LGAG01000206.1:239362-258362 GCA_001278395.1 Lerema accius
TTCCTTCTAGAGTGTAGGGGAGCACTAAGAACGGATTTTTGGAAATTCCCACTTTAAGGGGGGGTAAATAGGGGATGAAAGTTTGTATGACAATACAAAAAAAATTAAAGCAAGTAAATTTCATCCCAACATTATAATTTCCGCAAGCAAAGCTGCGGGAAACAGCTCGTATTTCAATAAGTTAATAACTTCGCCTCTACACCTTTAATAAAATTTTACAGATAATTAATGGCACTTTTTTCGTAAAAGCATTTATGTTTGACAAAGCTGCCGGTGTTTAAGTTTTGACAGCATTATTTCTTCAATGTGCTTACTTTACGATTCTACTTGCCTATATTAGTACTCTAATTGGTAAAAGTAAAATGACCAATTCACCAACTGCATAAAACCGTAAAGTTAAACGCAATTGACACTTGTCGGTTGTCGGTAATTAAAAACATTGGTGGATACAGACTACAGTGACTGTCACGAAAGGAAGTTAATAAAGGAATTTAATAAAGTTCGTTTACACCGCGATTACTGGAGATAAGGCTGCTGTAAACGGATTAAGGGTTGAAACAATGCAGGCGATTATCTCAGTGGCTGTCAGTTACATCGCTCGCTGCTCCCAGTTTGGAAACCAACGGGATGCTTATAGCGGGTCTATGTACATCTACTATACTAGTGTTAGTATATGATCGCCGCATACAATAGTCTAGGTTCTCATGTTTTTATCACATAAATATGATATCATATATCCTAAAACATACTCACTTATGCTACGCTAAGTGCTACTTTAACATCAGATTGAGCAGCATGTATCTTAGCCTAATTTACTTATTTTTACTTAAAAATAAACGAAATAAAGACCTCCCACTTTTTCTACGTAATACTGATTTGAATAGGCATTTATGGATTGTAAAATATGAACATAATTTTAATTTTTAACGTTTAGATGTAAACGTAAAATTAATAATGATTTAAATAACTTGCTTCGCAATTGTAGAGAGACTCCTTTAAGAGACGGGGAACAATACAGACGATTATCTCAGCCTCACCGAGTCGGTTATTTTGTGTAAACGAATTAAACCAGATTATTAAACGTTGTCAATTTTAACCGTAACGACAGGATTCTGAAATTAAACGATTTATAAATATGCATTGTGTTATAATAAGTAGATATCAAGCGTTATGTACATTTTTATTTTTTTTACAGTGTACTTTTTATTCTTATTTTTGACCAAAATCTCACTAAATCGTATGCGGCTCTTTATAATATTGGTGATATAAAGCATTAACTTTGTTTTTTCTATCCATTTAATATTTACATTTTAACATTAACTTTACTTTTTACGTTGGCCTACCCATTTAATCCATATTGGAGCAATATGGTCCGGACCAAGTGCGTTAGGTCTCTTCAGTGTTGTAGTAGGTTACTAAAGGTTGAAGTCATGTTTCAATTACTGAAAAGGTCATAACATTTTATTATTATCGTATATGGATGCCTTAGCTAATGTTACAAACAGGTTAAATAATAAACATCTTATAGAAAGAAGCGTATAAAAGGAGAAATGTAGGATATTTATAATGAGCAACATTGGCCGTCGAGCGTTTCTTACCAACATAAGCTTAGTGAAAACTTTACTAAGAACATCGTTGAAGTCATGAAGGTAAATGAACATTCATATAACTTTTATCCTACCTGATATTTGCCTACATTTATAAGAAACAATTTCCTTGAGCAAAGTTGTACGACAGTAGCACAGGTGTTTGGCGTCACATGAACAATATAAGTTTAGGCTCATGAGTCAGCACGACTCGTGCCAAAAGAACACTGCTGGCTGTTCTTCTCAATAAACCTTTTTTTTTCATTTATTTGTACACAATTGTTAGTAAGTTTAAGACTAAAAAATATTTAAAAAAAAATTAAATTGCATGTGTGTATAAAATGTTTTTTCATATTGTAAGTTACCGACTGTCTTTTTTGCGTTTCAACAACAGTTGGTGTAAAATAATTATTAAAACAATATTTTTTTTTTTCTTTTACGATATTTTTCTTCTACACTTTTAAAACAATATTGCAGTTAAACATTTGAAGATATACTGCAACATCAAACGGCGTTTAGGATAGCACGATCGACGTTCAAGTCACGGTCGGAATAAGAGCTCGTAATTGATGTAGTCGATGAAGGTTTAAAAAGAACCGTTTAAGAAATAAAAAGAAAATTTCATTAAGGGCCGGTACGGTGAGGTAGTAGCGCCGGCTTCACCTGCACAATGTAGTAAAATGAAGTAATACGAGTCGTTGCGGCACGTTCTCCGCGTTACTTACCATCTACCAACAATTTGTTTTTCCTGCCCTCGAGAAAAACTCAGCCTGCTCTCCCGGTTTTTAGTCCCAATTTATTCTTCCAATAAACTTTTCCGCTTTGCTTTTGCACGGGGATGTGCCTAAAATATTTAAACAGTTTATGCGCTCACATACTCGTACAGTTTCTTATGACTGAAGCATTATTACGTACACTTCTTCGTGTTCATCAGATTTGCCCTATTATTTAAATCGTTGACTGTAAGTGTACGCGCGCTTCGCTGGATATTACAAGGAGATTTTTCTGCGATCCTCTAATATACTTATCATAAATGTATCATGTATGTACACAAACCTTACAATATAACAATTATAAAATAGTAGCATCTAAGCATCTACTACAAAGGGCATTAAAACCTATTACGTAATATACGAAGTCTAAACTAAGTGGGGGCGTCTACACGCTAATACAAAGAGGTATGTTACGAAATATGAAAATCTTATAAAACATGAGAATGTGATGAAGTTATGTAGACACTTGTTTGTTTATATTTAGGGTATAGTATGGATAGCGGGCGTACCAGAGGTTCACTGTTCTAACGGACCGTGACAATCGCTGCCATGCTAAATGTCATGGTGGCCATTGTTCTAGTCTGCCTCCTCAAGTCCTCACCCCATACTCGCACCACCCTAAAATATACGATGACGTGCTGGCATTTATATCCTTACCTGCAAGCGAAATAAAAAATGTACACCGCCATACCGATTTACAACCAAAATATCATTAAAGTAAGCCAAAAAAGATGACTCAAAATACCAAAATTAAAAGTCAAAAACTGTCGTTAATTTTCCTTTATAATTTACCCGTTAATTCACAGCGTAGTTCATTGTCTTCATAGTGATTTTACGCAAATTATAAATGACAATGGTGTAGTAAATTTAGTAAGTCTGAGTGAAGAACAAGAGGGGGCGGGTGGACGTTAACTTAATATGGCGGGGGCATCACGGCAATTTGTTCGAGACGAACCTCCAGCCGGCCTGAGTGCTAGCGGAATGTAGGGTTGTCCTGTGATAATTTATTACCTTTTACTTGCGTTTATTTACTCCATTAATATACTTCTACGAAAATGCGCTTTGAAATTATGCGTTTAGAATCGTAAAACATACAATCGATAAGGAATATAACCTTTCATTAATTACCAATAAGAGTTTTTAAAGAGTTTATAGCCAACATGTACTTCCTTAATATTCATACAGTTTGCTAGAGATTAACTTATTCAAGCTTAAGCTTGTGCACACATAAATGTGTATAACACACGCAAAGTTCCGCTTATACAAATATAATAGATGTGTCGAATATTATGAAGTTTATGTATATGTAACATATTTTAGGTAAGTTACGTGGAAAAATATATATTTTATAGCTTTTACATTAACAACCCTGTAAGATGTTTACGCCAGGCCGCTATCGAAAGAAATCGTTCGAGAATTGATTACGGATAGCTAAGACCTATAGCTAAAAACTTGTATGTACTGCCATATTTATTGTGGAGAGTCCTATACACCTATAACCGTAAATGACATATCATTACGAGCACCCACCCATGGAAGACTTCGTGACAACTTCATTAGGAAGCCATAAGTCGACAGGGCGCGAAGAAGCGTCGTTCGGCAAACTCGATGTACTTCGTACACTGTTTGCTTTTTAGCGAGTTACGAACGTGACGTGAAATTTTGTGATGTAATTCGAGCGTCTCTAACTCAACTATGTGCAATTCAGTTTGCTTGCGATCTTTATCGCATTTGCACTAAACGAAGTAACAAACGCTCTATTATGTGTATAACAGGTATTGAATATTCAGTATGTGAAATGTAACTCAATTTATTTGGTTGTCTGCATGAAAGCTTACATGCTTATCTCACAAGATGGCGTTGCGAATTCATTTTTAGAATCTGTTATAGTTTTGCTCGACTAGATAATAATGATGGCGTAATCGAAATATTATATTGCCTTAATATCTAGGTGAAAATTAATTTCGAAAACTTATTTTTGTTATTTGTAAGTACCTACCTACGTCAATGTAGTCTAACATTAAATGTAAACATTTGTAAGGATAAAGCTTGAACAATTTCAAATTTATCAAAACAAAAGCCCTGTAATAAAGTTAACGTTTCGCGAACACATTTTAGTGCGACATTCGTGCGTCTATAAGTCTATAAAAAGCATAAAACGTAGTGAGGGCGGTCGCCATTTATGCGGCTATTTGCATACGATACAAACGTCGAAGACAATGGTGTCCTCTACAAAGATCGTTGGCCGTGGATAATAAAAGTGTATTTGCGAAGAAATTTAATAAAGCGGAAGTGGACGGCTGTTACGACGCGCCCCTACAGCGGGCGCATTCGACGCTCGTAGGTGGACTAGGGTGCCTCGCGTTATATCCTACTCATATACCACCACCATTTCTATTATGAAAAATAGTTCGCTGTATACTTGCGATTTTGGTATAGGTATATATAAATTTCAATAGGTACCACTTGTAGTTCAATCCTATTATTGATTGATTATTATTTATCTTATATCGTTTTATTTCTGGTAAAAAAACTGAGCAGGGCGTAAATTTTAATTTGCTCTTTGAATTAAAGTTTTCAATAATATCGTAACAATATTTTATTATTGAAAATACATTACAATTTTCCTAGGTTGTAGTACCTATTATAGTATTACTACGTATTTTTTTTCCTAAATTGTAATATAAATATGCAAGTGATAGAATAAAAGTTATTATTCGGACAACTAATTGGATTTAGGAGAGATTTGAAGTGCTTCAGGATTTGTTTATTTAAGTGCGAAGCGGATAAGCATGGCCGAATAGCGAGTGAGTGATGATACGAACCGTATAAAAATAATATTCTTCCACGTTTTTAACAATTCTGGCCTGAAATACGGAATTTTTAGAGTTAAATTTTTAAGCCGAGGTTTAGGATTATTCCTACGTAGGTATAAAGCAGCGTAAAATAATATAGAGACAGTTTTATAATGAACGCTGTGTTTGTTTGTCACGCTTTATTAAATAATACAATTATACTTAGTTGTAATTCGTACCTATAGAAGGAAAAAAAAATAGGAATATTTTAGTTATCAATATTGTTCATCAGGAATCAATATTGCCTTAAAAAAATTACCTCTAAAATTTTGTTGCGAAAATACACGTCTCAATTTTGTTTTCACTTCAATAAAATCCACATAATTAATATGTAGAAGAAATTTTAATCATAGTTCATAATATCATAAGGTTATTATAAGGTTTCAAGCGACGGATTTGAATCATAAGACTTTATATAAGACCGGTGAAGGAAGATTGTTGTCGTAGACGTCTACAAATGTTCGTAGCGCATACGTAGATTTATTCGTAGAACTTGCAGTGCCGCGTAGAAAAGTCAATTAGATTTATATCTAATCTCGTTAAGATACGTAATAGAAATTAAGCTTCATTTTCGGAGAGTTGTTTGTTGGGGGAGTAGTTTTTATTCTGAGAAGTGTCCGGGAAAATGGAAATTAATGAACTGAAGTTGAATACAGCTCTGTGCTTTGTACAGCGTATTTACTAAAAAGATATCTACAAAAAGATGACGGAAAAAAACTTTATTTAATAAATTGCAAACAAGTTTTTTTATACAATCTAAAATTAGCAACTGCTTTATTCTGTTACGTAAAACCAATTTAAGCGTAATGGCTTTCAAATACGCAAATTTATATGCAGATTTTAGGAACAATGTGAGGGGGAGCCGACGACGTGTCGCCAACTTGTTGCTTAGCTGAGAAGTCAACGATTTTCCTCTTACGACATAAATTTAATGGTAGAAGCATTGCATCACTGGTTTATTGATTGGAAAATGTTTTCCACCCACAATACTGCGTGAAAAACTGTGTGCGGGTGGCGCCGACATGTCGGCTACTTGTTGCTTAGTCGTTAAACAGGTCGAGCGGATTTACGCTGTAATGATATTCTCGTCATTAAACAGCATAGATTTTTTCAAAGTATTTTGTTTTTCTAAAAATAAACTTTGTATATTTATTTCTCTTTCGTCGTAGGTAGTTGCGGTTTAGAAGCTTGCAGTTTTTAATATATCTCGGGACTCTGCAATAACTGTATATTTTTACCTTTGATTTCATTGAATGCGGGTGTAGACGTTAGGTAGGTAACTGTAGGTACTGAAGCTATTACTAGATAGTAATGGATAGATTCTTTAAAACATCGTCGAATATAATGATTAAAGAACAATAATTCTCTTGTTTACAATGTAGAAGAGAATACTGTAATCAAGCTTTTTTTAAAACAAAAGATTTTATGACATTGGATTTTTATTTAAGAGCGCAATTAGTTAACACTTTCAAAGACTATCAAATTAAGTGTTTTATTTAAGTTTTTACGCTACTAGAGTAATATATTTAGTAGCAAATCATCACGCCAGTATACTAAAGTTATTACAACACTCTGGAAATCAACAGTTGCTTCCAGAAAACTATTAAATGCACAAACATGGCTTCGTTGACGTGAAGAATATTAAGGCTTCATTTAATTAACGTCAACACAGCACGCTATATGCGGCTGGAGTTCAAACTACCTACGTCACCACTTAGTTGACGTCGAATAGGTACATGTTGGGTTATTTCTTGGAAGTTTTTCAGATATTGAATTATCAAAAAGCCTGCAATAACTGCGGCACGTAAGTATATTAATGTTTGTACTTTTACTGGAAACAAATTCCAGTTTATATTTTTTAATTTTCTCATTGTAAAGAGAGTTATTTTTTCTAACAAAAAGCCGTTTTAAATATTTTCCTTACTGCTAATATATCTAATCAATTAATTAAACATTGAAAAGTAATTATAAAAATAGAACGAAAAAGAAATAACGCACATTCGTTACAACCTTTTTCCACAAATCCCACTCAGTAAATGTTCTATAAATATTTAGATTGTTCTGGAACATTTCAGAGTTCGATAAGGATAAACCAGACATACGGTCGTATGTAATTTGCGCCTTTGCTAGCCATCACGACCAGATTGAAATTCCTTTCGCCGCCCCATGTCGGCGCCTGCCTGGCGCCTACACTTGTTGCGCGCAATGAAATGTCATAACTACCCTTACGTGATGATATTATCTAATAGTTTGTTTTACTTCAGATCGACTTATCAGACAGATATATGGAATAGTAGGGTAATGATTGTACTTCCTAGCGTATGGTAATTTGCAAGGATACTAACTTATCCATTTGTCTGGTGTAAGTGTTATTCGAAATAGGAGTATATTTCTTATATTAAAACAATTGAGATATGAATACTTGAATGATGAGAAAGATTATGATTTGGTAATTAATATAGATTTGAAATGAATTTTAAGTAGGGTCTATTTACCGTTGTAATGTTCTTTGTCGATTTTCCGACTAAAGGCAATGAAATTGACTTATTCTGGGAACTTCACTCGGTCCGATGAACAATTAAACACAACGATCTAACCACAGTTCTCGCTAACAAATTCACAGATGAATGTTGTGATTGTTAATTAAAACTCTTGCGGCAATTGTTTTCTTATCTGCCGATGTTTTAAAACCTGCAAGTATGTAATGGACTCTAGTCCATAAATTATTAAGTTGATATTCGTTCCTCCTAATGTTAAGCCGTAACCTCTAAGATACTAAATATATAGAGTTAAATATCTATCATAATACAAGCGTTACAAAATTTGAATTGCTTTAATAAATCCAACGTGAACTTTGAAATACGTGGGTGTAGACTGTATACCAGACATGACATAACATGTATAATATGGTAACGGGTTAATTTTCTAAATTAAGTTTACAATGAACAATGATAAGTGTAAGTTAATTTCTGAACGTTAAAAATATTACTAGTTATTATGATTATTATTATAAGATTTTACCCAAAATTTGCCTGTAACTACATGTTAAACAGGCAGCGGTAATAGGGCCTTCGAATTAAGCCGGTCAGTACAATAAGCTTCGTGGCAACAAACCGCACTCTCTTCGTACCGACATTTGAATGTTGTAATTAATTAAACAGCTAGCGGAAGAAACTCCGAGAACTCGCATTTCCGATGTCAGTGGCGGCGGAACAGAGCGTGTGGTGGTCTTTAAATCTAATTAAAATATCATAGTATTGTCTAACCAAATTTCACAAAGAGTACATTAGTATGCAACAGGTTTGTTCGATTAAACGTTATTATAGCGTAGGTATATAAATGTAATCGTTGCGTACATCGATTGGAATTAATATTACTTTGATGACAATTTCAGTTTTCGTTATGATCCGATAAAATCTACTCGTGTATGAAATGCAAGAATCGTACGTATTAAGACTGCCTAAACATTTTAAAACTATTAAATTAAAACTATTGACGTATTGCAGCTTAATTTAGAACTAAATATCCCTGTACGATCGATTGGATAAGTTAATAAACTTATCCGTAAATAAATGTTTTTTTTTTACATTCCGATGGTTTTTGGAGTGCTACTTGTGTATATTTCAAGCAAAGTAATGGAGCGAAAATATTATTTTTACGTAATAATCAAGCAAAAATTTTACACCACCGAAGAATATTACCCTACTACTAAATACCTATAAAACGCTTTTAACACAAGCGGAAATGTATCGAACAAAAGGCTGGAAAGCGGTGAGGACCTATAAATGTGTTGGCGATGTTAGTTGCAGTTTGGTTTAAGCGACGGTAGGGGGAGCTCGCGGCGCCGACGCCAGTCGCCATTTGAAAGGCTTCCCAACCATGTTCCATGTTCCAATGAACGTATCGGAAACGAATTTCCAAGTAAATTACACCCTGCTTTATATAAACAGTACGGTCGATAACGCAACGTTTACTTAAGTAAACAATTAACGCTCGCGAACGCAATGTGTAATGAGGTTCTATATGATTGGGTTCGTGGAGTAATAAAGGATATTTTTTGAAGTATATTTGTGTATAAAACAGTTGAAATCTTTTCATGTTAATGTTTAAGTGTATTTCAATAATAATAAAATTGTTTCCAATTAAAATAGGATACTTTAAAATACCTGTCAAGTAGTAAAAGGAGACCCATGATGACTTTAATACCACAGTTATGATAAAATTACTATGTTAAGATTTGCATGGCTAATGCTAATATACTTATTGTATTTATTTTTACCTTTTGTATAACATGGCTAGTTCCATACAGTTATAAATCTTGCTGGATCTAATTAGCAGCCATAACTATGAATTTGTGATTGAAACGATTAGTGCACTGTGTGCAACTTGTAACGCGTGTGACATGGCCGGTCTGATTAATGGTGGAACATTCACGTGTTATTAATTAATTAGCCGGAAAATTAATATTGAGAAGGTTGTATGTGACGTGACGTTGCAGCCTGGATCTAGCTCGCTTTTCGTTGTACTAAAATTAATTAAAGAAGCCTTGCACACAAATTGCATTTCTCAAAATGAGCTGAGGCAACGCCAACCCGCAGTCTATTTGCGACACTTCGAAGACGCAATTAAAACAACCTCTGTTGCAGTAATCTAGCAAAAGTAGTCGTGTTTCGAGATACAATGAAGTGAGAATAAATGCTGCCCCGTTTTCTTACGATGACCTCATCGCCGTTAAAGACGAGCGAACAGTAATCAAGAAAATGTTTGTTACTGCCCCACATTCAGTTACTATTCGCTATTTATTACCCGTTGCATTTATAAAGTTTTAAGCTCCACATCGTCACACTCAGTAGCTCTTTTATAGCATTTGTAGCAATTGGAGTCTGCAAAGTTATAAAACTTTAAGAAAGATTTAAAAAAGAACAGGATTCCCGGTAATAAATATCGAATGCTGAAACTATTGCGATATATTTTTAAAGAAAATGTGCAAAAGGTTTTATATGCCCCTGGTTGTAAAGCTACCGAGAACAAATAAGTTCGTGACATGTCCCCGCGTGGCTCTCAGAGCACATAAAAAGCAAAAAGTAATGCTCCTATATCGTAAAGATGGAAATCTAGCAGGCAAGAGAAAAACATACGAAGAATTTGAGGGCAGCAATGCCCCGAGCGGGCACTTAGCGTGGGCTATTAAGGACGCCGTGACCGCTAGCGCGACGTAACGACGAAAACTATAAAACCGTTAAAGTAACGTTTCAGCAGCTATAAAGAGCGTCGCGAGATCTGTTGACAATGTCGCTCCAACCCGCAATAAACCGTATGCACCCGGCGAGGTAGTAAAACTTAACGGCACTATGATTAAACTTATCTATGAGCGAACTCGCAAATCACGACTTCTCTAATAACCCGACGCTTATTGCGAAAGCTCCGCGCGTTCGTCTGCATTTCTGTATCAAATCTGTGTTGTTCTGTGAGCATCTTCGCGTATGTTGAGTTGGAGAGCTATCGTTGGTTGGCTCGACGCCCAACCGCTGGTATGTTTTCTAATACGGCTACATTCACTCGCTTTTCACTTCGCATCGATGGCATATGATGTTGTTCGAATACTGGTTTAATAAAGTTAATATATTATCGTTAACAATTTAATTTAAAATGCCATAAAAAAGTCGATGTTGCAGAATTGCTTTTTAGTTACTTATAAACATCAAGGCGTGTACTGTATTGCTGGTATAGAATATCTAGAACTTTCAAAACGCTTTACAAGTGGTGGAAGGATGTTATAAAAATTTTACGGTCGCTTCCCGACAGCGAAGGCTGCAGCCTTAATGGACGAGCTAAGTGCATACGAACATTCATGACAGTGGTAAGAAAACGACAGCAATATGAACGTTAATAGCCATCGACTTTACGTAGATTTAGGAATTTCATGACATTTTAACGACCTTTTATCAGGCAAGTAATAAAAGACTAGCTAACGTTTGAAAGTACAAACTTTCACCATATTATACGTACCTAGTTCTCGTTGAGGACTAAGATCCTATCCACATCAATTACATTCATCGCCATTTACGGTTCGTTTTGTGCGTTCTTTCAGTGTATTTTGCTATGTGGATGAACTCTCATAAATGACTTTACCAGAGTGCATGGGGACCTTACCAGAAGTTTTAAAACAATTTTTCAGCGTGGAGACAAATGTGCAAAACCTTAAAAATTCAAATTTACACAAACATACGATCTCTATCACAAAAATGTTTTTTCCGCTAAGCATACAACTCAGGACCTACATGCATGAAAAAATCAAATCTGGAATTGTTCACTACCAGTAGGTACCTAAGAACTACATAAACCAACATAACGTCTAAAAGTAAAATGGTTTCTGGTGGCAAATTTTCATTACGATGGTACTCGCTGCACTTACCCTAATTAAAGTACGCCAGTACCATACTGCGAGTACAATTTACACACTAATTTATTAAAGTCCTCATTAACAAACTTTTGGCTGCGTGCGGTGCCGCGATACAAACTACAAACACGAGACACTTTCGCACTAAACCATTATGTAAATTGTACTTCATCAATAAGAACTTTAACTCAAGTTGCGCGGAGATTGTATTAAAACCTGCAAACATTATTTTTGCAAGAGAATTATTTTTCGTTGGGATCGATGACAAACACGCTGACTGAGGGATGTGCTCACTTCTAAAGTATTCCCGTAGGTACAAGAGTTCTATAAAAAACATGAAAAGTGCTACAATTCAAGACCATGTAAGGTTAATAACTTTACCAGGCTTATAAGCGTCGGTGACCACTTACTCGTACCATGAGGTGAACCTCTGTTCTCTTTACTTTTCTGTTTAAAAAGATTATACAGCGTGTGAGAAACAGGCACATTTTACGTAATAAAAATGTATGAGGGACTAGTTTAGTAAATATAATTTAAATGGTAACATAAATACTTAAACAACCTTTCTAGGTCGTTCAGAATCTGGAATTTCATTTACATCGAGATGAAATATTATCCTTAATTATTTATTACTCACAATCAGTAACTTTAGAACCAGTGTATTTTTACGGTCTATTAATTTCAAGTGATTGCAATTGCGTAATTGCAAGAAATATTATTCGATGGATACTGAACGAGCAAACTGATAATGAAATTCTTGGAAGTGATTTACAACTGTTGGACTCTATGAAGTGATGTTATGTTTTAAAATACAAACGGAGAACTAGACTTGAATGGTCAGAAATTTTGTGTGTAAACTACGAGTAATATCGGAACTAAAATTAAATTGGAATATATATCTCAAGTAGATGTTCATACTATCGCTATGATTCCCATGAATGTAGGTGCTGCGCACTTATCCTCAAAAAATATTACTAACTCATTTTTAAAGTGTTCCTTAATAAAATTGTGATGATGCACATGATATATTATCGATCAATAAGTCTTATAGCAATAAAATGGCTGCCTATTTTCGGATCAATGTACCAGGAGTTCATAAGTTCGAGGTAAGTGTGCGGTGACAGCAGCAAGGTGGGCTAGGCGATGCTAGACAGACGGCAAGCTCGTTTTAGCGGCTGATCGATACCACGGCCGACCCACCGCGCCCTACTTTGCTGGTGGCAACCCAACTCTATTTTCTTTTGCCCTTTATTTGAATACAGCGATGAATTTATTACGAGAGCGCTTTACGAATTTATTATTCATTTGGACCATATACGCTATCATTCACTGGAAAAATTATAATCCAAAGCTAATGCTTTGATGTTATGTTAAGGGCAGGTCATTAGCATTCTAGGTCTGTTGAAATATAATTTTATCGCAATTATATGTAAGTATAAACAAAATTTAAAATTAATTGAAATACCAAACTGATTTATTTGGAAAATTAATATCTATTAATAGAACCCCGTTGGAACTTCGTTTAATAGCTAGGTTTTCTTCAGTAAAAATGGGTTTGCTATATTAAAACAAAAATGATTTGAGTAATTAATGTAATTCATAGTAATATTGATTGGACGATTGAAAGTACAGATAGCCAAGATTTGAAAGTCGAAGTTCCTAACATTGAATATCTAGGCTGATTCCATGCTTATAAAATTTAAGACATGAACTGAATACAAATTGGCTATGGATGGATCCTATAAAAGTTTATTGAACCCGTCTATTAATATTTGCGGCAGCCTCTTTCTAGTTCTTTAGTCCATCAAAAATTAATGAAAAAAAATCAATTATGATTATTTAAAAAGTAATATATAATTATATGTCTACATTGAAACAATAAAAGGCGTTCTTGAAATTTTAGAAAACAAGTTTACCTTCAAATCTCAAAACGATTTTTTGATAACGAATTCGCCATCTTCACATCGTATTCTTGTAACGAACATCATAAATTCTTATCTAAACGCCTTTAGCTAAGGTTATGTTCTAATCATGCGTGATTCTCATCCTGCGGAAGGCAGATGGAGGCCTCAAGGTGCTATAAAACATTCAACATTTCAAAGCATTTTATCAGTAAGTTTGATCAGGAGTCGCATTATGAATACAATAAAGTCTATCATAAATACTAGGAGAGAATGACCGTGAAGTGATCGTCAAAGATGTTTATAAATTAGTAGGTTAATTAATAAAATTATTAACGCTTCATCTAATCTGAGATTCAAAGCTATTTATACACCCTCATTTTTATACAACGCCCCCAAAAACCTACTTTCAAAGTAGATCTTTTTAAGTCTTCGTATTGCTATATTTAATTTGGCCTAAAAATGACAATGAAACTGTCGGCACGTGTTTACATTTAAAACTTGTCGCGAGGGATCAAAAACAAATTTTCCGCGCGCAAAGCCGCGGCTTCGTTATTTCTAAGCTCGGTGGTGTTTCGGTCCACAAGTCATGTTGTTTGTGTCCGGCCGTATGCTTTGGGCTTCTGGCGCAAGGGGTATTAAAAGGTTTCCTTTACGAGAAAAAGTTTTATAATTAAAGGACATCAAAGAACCGCCGCGATGGGGTTACACTTTGGATCGTTATTCAAAGCGGCTGTAACCGAGATAAGGGATCTTTTGGCGCCTTTTCAATACAAGTTTATTTTATGAACTGTGACAAGTAAATTTATTGAGCATAAGGCTATGAAACTTGCCGATAAGGAGGAGAAAAACGTGAATGTTTTTTAAATTTTTCATGTTGAAAGTCTTAACAGTTTCTACAGCGTAGTCGTCTTTTTAAATGTAGCATTTTATTTTGAAATTGAAATTTATTTTTAACTGTTATTATTCTCAGAAAAATATTAAGTAAAAAAAATGTCTTTCGTCTTTATAACATAACGCGCAGAATGCTAGAAGTGACTTTTATTAAGTGAGTGTTGACCAGTTTTAAATGTACAATGGAAGCGAGTAGTATTGCAGTAATCAACTCCCCGCTGGTGACTGTCCAGTAATTGATTGGTCTCAGGCGCGCAGACAACAAAAGATAATGCCGCCTCCTGTGGTTAATGGATTTGTCAACTGTTTTGTTACTAATTAAATAAAAATGCCATTGCTCACTGACAGCATCGGCGGGTTAATTTAACTTGTATCTGATAAGTTTCTTCCATTAGAAAATAAAGTTTCAGGCTCTATTCGGTACGTGGCGTCTCTGAGGGATTATCTACGAGTTTACTGTCGTGTTAGAAGAAGTGAGTTGGCGGTTCTTCGTATTATTATAGTAGTTATAAAAACGGTTTTACGACGTTTCTTTTCTCAAGAACTTTGATTGTTAAACAATTTAGTAGCTATCTGGTATTCATATACTTACATCATTTTTTACTTAACTTTACTTTAGCTAACATGAAATATTTGTAGAATTATATACGGTTTTCGATAGTGAATAAAGAAATGAATTATTATTTATTTAGTTTCACTTTATTTGTAATTTGAAACACGAAAGTTTCGCTACATATTTGCCGTTTCTTGACTGTTAAAGGATCTGCAAGGTCTTTCTACAAACAATTTAACAGGCTTAACTTTGCCGAATGGACTTTTTGAAGGAGATTTGTTATTCACTGAAAAGTTTTAAGTGGCTGTGAAACAATGTTTTGAAACAATTAAATCATTGCCTGGTAAATGTAACTTCGTAAGTTATTTGTGAAAAAATATAAGTGTAATACTTACTGGTAAGTATCTACTAAGTACACAATTTTATTTATATTTTGGTTACTATGTTAGGTTTGCAAGTTTGATTATAACTTTTTTTGAGTTTATTTTTATATAACGGACCTAGCCTAGTATTCAGCACAGTATAGAATTAATTAATTAAGTTAGATTAATTAGTCTGACTAAAACAACAAGTTGTAAAACTTAAATTAGCTAAGCTACATGCCATGCTCTAGATTAAAAAAAGTATTCTTCATAAATAAAAAGTATATTTTATGATTAGTACGTTCGATGCCTTTGACATTTTTATTAATATCACACGCAACTGAACGCTAACGGATTATAAATCCAATGAATTCAAAATAATTTATTCATATAGGTATCAGTGATACATTTCTGCACGTAATTTTTTATTTACCCCTATTTCATAAGGGTGTTTTGAAATAGAGCAGTTTCCATTACGAATGATTTCAAATCTGTACTGTTGAAACCGAACATAACGCGTTTAACTTAATGAAACAACGAAACCGAAAACCGAAAACTTTAATCTCGATGAGAGAGAGTTGGTGAGCACTATAGCTATTAAGCTATTCGTGTATACCGCCCCTGTGACGCAGCATTGCCTTCCATTACGAAAGCTTGTTGGTTTCGGAACCCCGTAGTGTTTCCCGCTGTTCAAGTACCACAAGTTTACGCAGTACATACTCCTCACATTACGTACACTCGGCTTGTTATCACCACTAAATAGATTGTTACAACTTCCGCTTTTGTGTAACCGTCGGGAATGATAATTACGGATGGCATTGTTAGGGTTAATAGTTCTGGTTGGCCAATAAAGGTTTAGATTTATATATAAAACTAGTGGACCCGCCCTCGCTTCGCTTCGAAAAAACCTATGCCAAAACGAAAGAAAAAAATAGCCTAAGTTACTCCTTATTACATCAGCTACCCGCCAGTGAAAGTCTCGTCAAGATTAGTCCAGCTGTTTCAGAGATTAGCCGGATCCATCAGACAGAGAAAAATGAAAAAAAAATATATTTTGGTATGTGTACCGTGTATACATAAGTATGTATTTAGTCAAAAGCACCTATTTTAATATTACAAACAGACACTTCAATTTTGTTTAGTTGTTTAGATGTGTTAATAATACAATTATGTAATTAGTAATTTATTTTTTATTTTAATCGACAACAAGTACAATACGTCCTCATAGCAAGATCTTCTTTTGCGATTTCCCACAAATCGTCTTTTTTGAGTTAAGTCAGTATGTATTCCATGAAGCGTGCGTTATGATCTTAACGTAACCTGTATGGCGCAATGGTTAATGGCAAAAAAATCAAGGATTATAAAGTCAACACTACTTGCGTTTAGATAAAATACGAGTGAGTATCTACCTACTAAGGTACTTGCCTTCTGTGAAATAGAAACTGTGACACATTTATTTTAACAAGCCGAAAATAATAAAACTGAACATTGGCCGTCTCCTGTAGGAGAAACTCATTAGTTTTGCTGAACACAGGATAATTGTGATAACCACATTTATCCGTGTCCGGAAAACTCTTGGATGTAAAACTTAATTGAGTTATTTTCTACCGGCGCGTCTGGAATACGTTTTTGTAGACCGCCGGTATCAGCTAACCAATCCATTTAGTGCTTGCCTAATATTCCTCTACTAAGTTTTAGAATCTTAAAATAATAACTAAAATTAAACTTCCTTGTAACAGTAGTTTTCACGAATTGTTCTTAAGAAACGTGGAACAGGAGTTTTTGTTAGCAAAATTGCCGCGCCACTATAATTATTCATTTCTCAAACCAATGCATTTTCTCTAGCACTAGTTATAAGTATAACTGTAACAACAATATCGAGCTGTGAAAACAGCTTTATAATAGTCCCCGGTTAAGTCAGTGTGAGCCCGACCTTACTAAAGTGTTTTAGTTTCAATAATAAAACATAACGTTAAGCTTGTCATGACGTGCTAAATTCGAGCGAAAGTGTAAAACGGAGTTGAATTCAAAAATGGAAGCTATTTTTATTCAGCGCTGCAGCATAGTTGGACGCTTCTTATTTCATGGCAGCTGCATAGTGTAATAATCTTAGCTATTCGTTGGGCTTCGTCAGCGCTCGGCTCGACAGGCACTCGAGTGGAGCTAGAGCTCGAGGCTCGAGGCTCGAGGTGGCTCGGCAGAGTGCTAGCGCGGCGGAAGCGCGCCCTTACGTGCTTGTCGTCACGACATGCCGCCTTTGTCCACCCACTAGGCTTATTTGCTGAACAATGAAAAAGACGAAAGCCTCCTACGTATTTCTGTATTAACCTACTATGAACGTTCGAATAAAACCTTTAACCGATTGGAACTGACAGTATTGTAGTATTCGATGACTGCTTTTTATGTTTCATACTAGCTTAATAAATATCTATTAAGCTTAATAAGTAGCTATGGTGACCTTAAAAACTGATTGTAAAAGCATTAACATTTACAACCGTAGATGCCGTGACGTGTAAAAAATTAGCAACTTTTCGGCAATAGATTTGTCCTTTCATATTTCAGCCATAAAATATTAAAGCTTAAAGTAGACAATAAAGCGTTCGAAAAAAGATTTATTTTCTAGTTTCGAATTTAATTATATTGATTGATGAGAAAGCTTTATAAGATAGGAACAGATTTTGTAAATTTTTCATTTTCTTTTAGCGCGACTCTGCCATAAATCGATTTCGGACCCAATTTATCAAGCGCTCTAAATACTCGTCTCGGCCAGGTCGTGTCTGTGAAATGGAGAGGAACATTGAAAACAGTTAAAATTATCTCCGCCTTCCTGCCGTATTGGATCGTTAGCTATTTATGTGGTGTTCCTTGATCTAGATTTATGTACACTTAAAACTGTTACGTAATATTTAGTGCAACTATTTTGTTAATGTCATCCTGTCATTATTAAACAGGTTAGACAAACCAGTCCACTAACACAAGCATTTAATTTCAACTTTAAACCGAAGCTAAACTTTAATCTACGTTTAACGAACCTTTTCAGTGCTAGAACATTCCAGTACGACATTAGCATTATTTCGGGAAATTTCTGAGTGATCCTTGGTACAAGAACGGGGATTTTTTGTGATTACGTTTCAATTTCTCAACCCAGTCGGTCCGTCAGAGCATGTGAGCGATGCGCGTGTCGAATCTCCGTGACAGGCTCCCTCGCACTCTGTTGCCCAACGGACGCCGCGAATAACTACATCATTAATATACTTTGGCCACGTTTTCTTTTATTTCCTTTTATTTTTTTATTGCTTTCACCCATAAATTGCCTAAGTCTCTCATAAGTGAGGAGATCTATTTATCAATAATCTGTAAGGTTCATGATTTCAGACATTCATTATTGTATCGAATTTAATATGAGATAGTGGCCAGTATTAAAAAGAAATTAGGGATAGAAAAAAAAAATAGAAAAATTGGCGGGAAGGATACGAGGTGAGAGGTCGGAGGCCAATGGGCGCTAGGAATAAGAGGAATGTCATAATGTCATATTAATAGCAAACTAAGGAAAATACGATAATGTAAATGGATGTTAATAAGTATATAAGGCAACAGACAAATATATACATTGTGCTCATGGGTAAGATGGAGTTTTATTACAAATCTTATGCCTGCTACACATTATTGGCCATGA
>LGAG01000206.1:269596-285815 GCA_001278395.1 Lerema accius
ACGTAGGCATAATTAAACGAGGTTGCTTAAGTTTTATAAGGCCTACGAGTGCGTTAAAAATGTATAATGTAATTGTAAGTGGACGAGTGTAAGCATAAAGGAAAAATAAGCACCAATGCTCATAACACAAAATGAAATTACAAACACGTTTACATCGCACTGGGTATCATGACCGAAAACAAATGAAGTGTAAGTACTATCGTACACGTACAGCGGTGTCCGTCCAAAGTACTTGCATAGCTGAATAATTAACTCACTAATGGCCAGATCGCAAATAAACTCCAAATTATTGCACTACAACTTCGCCGTTCGTAGCGACTGCGTAACGCGATTGTACACAACGAAGTCATTAACATTATAAACACTAATTTTGGCTACACCGCAGTTTGTTGAACAATTAATTAGATTTTATCGGAACGACACATAATTTTCTTTCTCCTTGTCTTTTTTATATGTAGCGATAGCGCTTCATATGCAAGTTCTGCGATGTCGTAGAAACGTGCTACGAAAGTTCGTAGCAAGGAATGGTTTCTTTTTATATGTGAATGTGGTGTCGGATACTAAAGAAGCTCAGGGTTTTTAAGTGTTTTGTGGAATAAGATTGGACATAATCATTTTGGACATTTATCTACGCCTGAATGTTGACCCTAAAAATATATTTTGCGTTTAATTTTAATAACGTAATAATAAATTGCGCAAATGTATCATTTGTATCCGAGAAGACATATTAAATTGAATGACTTTGCTAATATTTAAATAATGTTACAATTATTATTATATATGAACAGAGTTCGATACAAACAAGCGTGGGTTTATCTACAATACCGGCGAGAACTGTATGTGTAAACAGAATAAACCCGTTATCCTATTTCCTAGATTGCATGCAGTAAGCATTGAAACAATAACATCATATAGATTGATTGTAGTCTGTTTCAAGCTTTCGTATAGCAATATGTAATTTAATTCACAACATTTAGATAAAATAAGATTACTCGTACTTTGGAGTGCCTATGCAAAGTTATGTAAAATTCTAGGTTTACTTAACTATGCTATCTGTAGCGTACTTCAACAGGATGGAATGTCTTTGCCTTTTCTTCAGCTAGGTGTAATTTAAAACTGTTCTACAAGCTGCATATCCTTATCCTTACGCTAGTAACCGCGCATTTCAATATTACTGTATATTGCTGTATTATGAGATTTTTCCTCCTACTGCCACCTACAATTTAATCAGTGACTTTCGTAGTATGTCCAAATTATTACCACAATTATCTTTGGCGTATTCAGTAAGAACTTAATTATTTTTTGTTATTTCGTCTACATCTTTTCATTTTATAACTCGTCGTAATTACTCACTGTACAAAATGTACTGCCTCGCAATATTTATTTCATAACTTTTCTTGTATCTGCATTTTCCGTTCCAAACCTCAGTTTCAGAATGACTTTTCCGCAAAAGTATAACAAAGTTGACTTCTCGAAATACTAGATACAACTTTTAAAATATAATAGTAGCTCATTCTTTCTTTTGAATCATTTCTGTTTCGTCCATATTTGATATAATAAAAAAACTTCTATCTTTGGATCGTAACTTGCCATTACGGGTATGCTGAAGTTATTCCCAAGTCAAGCTAAGTCGTTACTATCTACTCTAAGTGCTTTGATATTGAATTACTCGGAAGCGTAAATAATCAGTTAATGTATAAGAAAACTTCATGATATGCTACAAGGAATTATCAAATTTCATCCCATTAATGGCCTAATGCCGGGTTAACCGAAGAGGTCTAAGGCATATTTTACTATGATTCGGATTAGTAAAGCGAGCGAATAAACTGAATTAACGTAATATTAAGTAATACATTATGGAAAAAAGAAAGTTACTTTGTTATCCCTAATCCTCTATGATGTAAAACCCATTCCACTATAATAGCTTTTATACCAAACCAATTATAGCGTGTAAAACTTTTTAAATTCGTATTGGGCAGTCAAACATATTGTAGAGCGATGGATAATGGGCAAGTTGCACTAAGCCGTTCAAGCCCTGAGACGTGCTATGAATGCGTTTACCTCTCGCCTTATTACATACGTGATTCTTATTTATATTATATCTCGAGTACCCAATATCGGAGGAAGATTAACGCACCGGTGCTTTTACCACTTTCAGTTCTGTAACTTCGTCATCTCTAAGTATCTTTAATGTATCATTATTGTAAAAGTTATGTGAATGTTATTTTTGTACGTCAAACATCGCGTCACGTCACCTTTCGCGCAGGAGTTCAAAGATCTTGTACATAAATTAATAATGTTTTATTGATGAATGTGTTATTTAAAATTTTGCTAGCAGAGCTTTGAATGTAAGTTTTTCTTGAAGCAATTCAGTTCGAGTAAATTGAGCATATTGTTTCCGATGTTTATTGAAAATATAGTTATTCCAGTGTTGTTATGACTTTCTTCAGTGTAGGAACGAATGAGGAAGCTAGACTCGTAAGATTTCTCCATTATTTGATTAAATGTAGGCGTGGTAGTCTGCCTATTGCACGTTAGATACCACGTATGCCTGTATATTCAAGCTAAGGAGTAAGGACATGTTTCCCAATCAAAGATTTCAATGGTCCCGTCTTTATAATTGAATCTAGAATAGAAGAAGAGAAACTAGCTGTTTTTTTTTTAAATAATATGCAGTGGTAAACGCGCACACAGTCCATTTAGAGAGTAAATTTCCCTGCGGCCCTAGTGGAAAGACGATACGACGATCCGTGAACTTTAAACTGAATTAAATTCTAACGAGGTTTTACGCTAAGCTGTTTGTTGCTGGTTGCTTGCTGTACATTTTTACTTGTTTGAAGGATTGTTACTGGAGAAACTTTAATTATACGGAATTATACATTTGGATTAAAGCGTACTGTACAGTGAGGATGTTTTGTAATGAAAATATTTTGCAGTATTTTTTCACGATGGTTCGTTGATTACAGCTAAGTGTTAATGGTTAACCTTTGGTATAGAAGTGTAGATGATGTTTTGTTTAAAAGCCTCTGACATTACCTAATAATTCATGTGTTAAGGCATCTGGATCTGGTGGCTAAACGAGGCCAATGAGGCACACCTGCTCTAGAAATTTCGTCGTTTGCCTTCTGTCCCATTAAATATCTGAGAGTGTTCGAATTTGCTCAATATATACTTAGGTATACTGTTGCATTAAGCTATTGGGTTTGAGCATTTACTCGTACTTAGCAAAATTTTACATAAATGCTGCCAGCAACTATGTTTAAATTTTTACGACTGCAGTAGTTTCTACAATATGCTATTAAAGTCAAAACGATCTTTATTTGCAGTGCGGTCTGCAACAAATGTCGTATGATAGTTCTGTAAAATATAAGAACAAATGTAGCCAAATCCATTTATCAAACGGATCGCGTCCGCATTAGTCCTGCGGGCGTCGCCACGACGCCGGACGACGGGTTTCCGGGCACGATACGACAACTGCTCCAATATCTGCTATCGCCTTTAGCGGATTACAATCACACAATAACGTTTTAGGATTCAGCCGCTTTATCGGTTTGAATAAATGTGACGGTGATTCCTTGCGTGGATTGCGATCTCATTTAAAAACTGTTTTTGTTCGTGTATTTTTTGTTTTTATAGGTCAAAGATGTGGCTATGTTTTCTGAGCAGTAGGAAATGTCTCGCTTATAAATTTTATATCATTTTTAAGAGAATTAAAGTTGTAAGTATATCTTAAGTTTTTTCAGTCTAGCTTTAAACTAATCTTGGAAAAGAAATGATTACATTGGTTAAATAAAAACTATAGTTTTATTAATGTTTAAAACAAAAAAGAATAATGTTAAATACACAACTAACATTCTCAAATTCCTAATACCGAATTTATTTTTTCAACAAAAATTCCAAAAAAAACATAAAAAAAATAGTTTCATACGAGAATAATGTCGACATAAAAGCATACGAGGCAGGTAGTGAGGTACATTGATCGACGTCTCTCACAGTATCGGTATTCAAAAGCACTTGACCGTCGCCGCTGCGTAACCTCGAGAGGCGTTCGTCTGAGGTGGAGAGCAGATTTTTGTCTGCCTTCCTAAGCCAGGACTTATAGCACTTGAGAGGCCACGCGTGAAACTAAATCGATTTTTTAGAGACGATTATTTCGGAATCAAGAGTCTACTCTATAGAGATAGAGTACTACCTAGACAGGTAGAGATACCTATGTTTGGGATTTCATTAGGTTTTTTAGTTTATTTAGGTTTACTGTAAATTGTGTCATTGCGTGTTGTTGCTGAAATATCGCAGGAATTAAGTAATTTTTTTATTTTGAGTTTTTTTTTTAAGATATTTTATTATAAACAGATGATTTAAACATGAAAAATATTCCTATTATATAAATTTTTTTTTTTGTTTTTTTTTTTCTTAACATTTTTACTTACCTACTACAACTTACCTGCTCTTCAAATATTTAACTGTTGTCAAACGTGTTTGTACATACCTGAAACAGAAATGAATAATTTATTAGAAACAGTAAAAAAAAATTTTCATACGGTAAATAAAAGTGTGTAATTTCTGCGTAATAATTCATTGTAAAATCCCCTTAATTTTCACATCCATATATCATAATACCCGGGTTTATTCCAATTAAACATAGATGCGGAAACGTGTGCTCAAAAAACAAAACATAAATAAAATTATAGGTGTAATATCTCCTAAATTATCCCCAGCGCAATTACTCAAAATTAATGGTGAAATTAATACTTTGACCGCTCATGTTAATTAAGAACTTTGTGTTGCGGCATTCCTAGCCAGTTTTATCCCGTTTAATACTCTTAATTTTCGCTTTATTTTTCCTTAAATAAAATTTACAGTCGTGTTAATATACAGAGATTAAGACAAAAAATATGTTCGTTGTCATAACTTTCGAAAAATTTTCACCATTTTTATTAATTTTTCTAAGAGTTCGTACTTATTATTATTTTGTTTTGAGGCAGTAGACGTTAATAAGGGCACGATTTGAATACGAAAAAGTAACTTTTCGCACAACAGTAACAGCGTTTCTCACGAACCGAAATATTCTAAGCGTGTATTACAATTTACATAAACTCCGACGTCATTCGAGATGTATTAAGGAAATGTTATTTTACACTTTGATATGCAGCGAGAATGCAGCGGTTCTGTGTTCGGAATAAAAAGCTGTGTTTCGGCTTTGGCGAAGCTTCGGTGAATGAATTATATGGTGTCTGTTATGCTTTGCATGCATTATACTCGCTCGCGATGCTAGCTGTATGCATAAGGGAAATTTTGAACTTCATAAACACATTGTTCGCAGTGAAAGTATTCTCGTATATTTTGCCCCTGTTATACTACTACTCAACAGTTTCCTACGATTTTTGGTACCTACACAATATTAGGCGATTAAAGAATTATTCACTTGACAGGAACTAATGTTATATGCAAATTATACTAACGCCGCTCAAATTTGAACATACATAATTATACACTCTTATAGTTACACAAATTTATCATCGATAATCTTCGTTAAGCGTCATATGTTAGCTGTTATCATGTACAGGAAACTTTACATTATAATATAGGTACCTATTTGTTTTGTGAACTGATGTAAACAGGTTTTAAAATAGATGTAGACCCAAGTTTCTGAATTAAACGACTGCGTAAGCAGGTACAAATATTCCTCGTCCATATTAAGTCAGTACATTTTTAAAAGGAGTCTGTAATCCAATTTTTAGAGTAAAATCTATCGGGCATGACTGACATCAAACAAACCACGGTCTTTGAGTCCGGTAATGTGATAGTTTCTTTGACATGATAACGACCGCCTTCGCAAGCCGCCTTCATATCAACTGAATATATTATATTCTATTGACGCACGCTCTCAACTATGGAAGCAACCGGGAAATATTGAAAAATATCCAGCAAAGAATCTTTCAGTACATTTTGTAAGCAAAAGTCGAATCAAACGAGATCAAACATCATTCGAATGAGGTAGGTATAACTTTAAAACGCTAGGCACTCAGTCCTCGCTGTTTTCTGTATAAATGTTAAAAATATCTAAGTATACTTTATGCATCAAAGGGTATATTGAGTTTTGTATTGAAAAAAATAGATTTAGTACTTACTATAAAATATGAGTAACAAGTATTATATATTCCTGAATAGACAAAATGACAAGTTACAAGTAGAAGACCTCGTGTGACGTCACAATACGCAACCACACCCTACTGACTAACCGCAAAGCTTCACGCCACTTCTCTCGTACGAGCAAGGAAGTAATAATGTTATTATGTTTAACTTACATCAGTGTTTAGCGTATAATATACTCTTAGTATCTACAAGTATCTATATTTTATTATGCAAGTTATACTTAGACGTCGGTGACCTATAGATTGTGGGACTTAACAATTTTGAGAAATTTGGAGAGATAAACCTTTAGGTAATTAATTGAAGTAATTATTTTAAACTGCAACTGTGGTTGCGCTTTCGAGATTTTTAACAAAAGAAAATGATTGCAGATTATAATTTACAAATTAGTAATTAAAGTTTATGTAGTATAGGTTTTACGTGTAGGTGGACGTATTTTCCACTGACGTACCTACCTAATTGTTAAAATTCGGTTATAATAAAGGAGTTTGTTAACGCGATCTTACGGGATCGTCTCAATAAGAAAGATGGCTGTATATCCTCAACTTTATATACGATTCGTTATTCAGTAATTCTGTTCATTCCAAAAACGATCATTACCTACAATATGCTAGCAAAATAATGAAAAATCTTCATAATCGTTATTTTAACTTTCAATCTCTTCAATCAAATGAAAAAGCGATTTTTAGGCGGCGCTAAGAAAATTGAATTAAATTTTCTCTTTTCAATAGTTAACTAAATATGGTGAAGGGAAACTGGCGTATTAGCCGAGTCAGTCATCAGCAGAGTGAATCATTACTTGAAGAGTGCGTCAGTGGCTCGTGTCAAAGAGCCTAAGCTCAAAAGTCCTCGTGGCGGCCGCTCCCCCGCGCATGCCCGCAAGGAAGGGCTGATTGAAGGGCCACTCTAAAACCTCGGCCACCCGCTCGTTCGCTCGCATTCAAGGGTCGTATCTGGATTATAGGGCGCCAAAGCCAGCACCTTCATCAGATATGTATAAACGTGTTTGCAGTCCGCCAATTCAAACGTCGAAAATTGTTCCGCTTCTAATTTAATCCTATTCAGCGCGCGTATGTTTGATGCGGCGTTATTGTAAAAAATAAATTCGCGAAGGGTTTCTCTTTCTGAATCGGCTTGGCAGGTTCAGTTAGTTAACCGACTCGTCGGCCGGTTTCATAATATGTTGTTCCCTATCGTCCCGTACCGACTGTACCTATTTAAGATACGTACACATATTCGCATCTTAAGGCGGTGTTGCCGTGTAAGTTATTATAAGAGAGGTGCGCCGAGGGAAATGAATGTCGAGTAGGTCGGCCCGTTGTCATTCATATTAGCTGTGACTGCCTAAATTCGTAATCATACAGCGCCAATTCACAGGCGTGGCGCGGTTATGGTTTCAACAGGAAAATTCAACGAGCTTAATAGCGAAAAAAATGGAATAAAGTGTAATGACTTGAATAACAAATCTTGAGACGTTTAGAGATGCATTACTGAATATGCTTGAAATCACATCCATAAAAACAGACGGATAGAAAAACCTTAAAACACTCACCAGGGACGAAATCCATCGTAACGCAAAATGATTACACACATAAAGAACGTTATCTCTTTACACTCTGAACCGACATAAACCGGTTACAGTTGGAAATAACTGCCCTGCAACCGCCCGAATGTTTACGCGACTTTTACGCACCAATCTCGTCGTTGCCGTCGCTTTCGCTAGAAATTGAAAACGGTATTATGATGAAATAAAAAAACTGCAAGTACGAATCGAACTCCTGTGGGATAAGGTTCCGGAGAAAGGATTTTCTTCGTTCATGTGGAAGGTTTCATATAGTTTGTTTGACTACCTTGTATTTTTGAAATTATAGCTATACTAGAACACCAGGCAGATGTTTTGCAACTTATTTTGTCTTATAATGTAGATTGGATTATCGCTTAGTTTCACACATTAGGTACTCCCAACCTCCAATGTATCCTTAATACATGATCGTCACATTAGACAACTTTAGCTAAACGTATAACGTGTATTACAAGAGCATCGTTTACCGTGCCGGGCTTGGTGCCTCTTAAATACTCTACAAAATGCTAATCTATACAAAATGCTAGTCTATCTATTCAAGAGGAGTGACAAACACACGAACGTTATAATTTTACCAATGTGAAGATACTTTATTTCTGCGTGAGTGGAATTACGCGAGGAACGAACAGCAGACAGACACGCAGATCGTCACAAATACGAGTATAAGTATTTTGTTCTTCATTGGACGTGTTGTTCCCTAAAAATTGCGTGCAAAATATCGAGTGGCGTTGTCGCAAAGCCAGCGTTAGATGGCAGGAAATGTGCAGTGCTTCGCCGGAAATCGGTGTACCTATGTGTTCGAACTGTAAGTGTAACGAAAAACGAATTTCGTCCGTAAACACGATGGGTAGGGGAAACTAAACTGAATTTGCAGATCAAATCGTTTTCAGTCTGAGTCAAATCACTATCAATCAAGTTAGCTTACTAGATTTGAGTTTATTAACAGACGTTGGCGTGTAAATTGGTTTTTATTTGTAAAATGTATCTAATATTAAAATGGTTCTTGTTTATACCGTGGAAAAATATGATTACCTTCTTGATTCTTCTTAATATCTGTATGACTATCATTGAATAGCAGCTAATAAAATGTAATAACAATCCATTACTATTCTAAGCTTGTTGTTTTCCCTGTAAGGAAAAAAATCAAAAATCATGAGACTGTTGTAAGAGAACTTTTCGAGAAATCTACAATGTTTCTTTACTAACCCAGAAATGATTTTTTATCTAATAACTATTTTCATCATAGTCATTCTTTGTTGGTAAACCTTTATAACCTTATTAATAAGTTACTATTAATTAACACTAGAACTAAGTAATCCCGGTATAAACTTTAATACAAACGCAAACTTCTTGTTACTTAGTGTTTATTAAAGATCTGATTAAACTGAACAGATAAGACATCGATTAAAGTTAATCAATGTTTAATGTTATCAATATGTTAATCAATATCAAAGGCATAATTGCATCGGAATTAGTCAAATGCAAATAACTTTTTTATTCTAATTGTCATACTAAAACCATGAAAATAAAGATTAGTAACAACAATAAGATATATTAAACATTCTACTGAATGCGTTAACACTCAAGTGCTTTACTAATCAATCACCGAGGGTATATTTGATGTAATGGAGATCGGCATATCAAATGAAGTGGCATCCGATAGCCGATTCCCGCCAATAAATGCGTTTTTAATTATCACTGGCTGCAGACAATGTAAACCTACAGTAACTTAAATTTAATCTGTGGTAATACGATTCAGGAGGCAGGCTTTAATCATTCGTATTTAAAAAATAAAAAGCGGTCAAGCGTTCAGTCCGTAAACATTTTTACGTTGTTTCTGTGAGCTGTGAATTTGCATTGTGTAGTCGCTCATTCAGTTGCACCTGATTCTGCAGCGATTGCACAATCTGGTAATTAACAAAGAATCACTCGTCTGGGGTTATTGAAATGAAGGAAACTCAATAATGGTCAAATTTATTCCAATCAACGACGTTGTTTGCCATTTCAATGCAAAACATTCTTTTGGTCTATTGTATCGGCTGGCTTGTCGCCGAATTTTTATAACAGTTTTTTAGCATTGATTGAATTTAGATAGATTTTTAAAGTTAATTGTAGGATGTATTTATTATAAAGGTTGAATGTATATTATAAAAATATTTAGACGACAAACGAATATTATAATTCGAATAATATTGATTTGCCCTTAAGTTTGCCACTTTAATTAATAAACATAATCATTTTCGTATCAATTAGTAATTAAAGTGTAACAATTTCCTTTTACTTTTTGAATTAAAGAGGTACATATTTTTCGCCCAACATGTAAAAACCTACACGATCCTAACCAGTGCGTATTTGATCAATATGAAGATTTTAACGATATTACCTACCACCATTTAACGATTCCCGAATAATTTAAAGCGGCTAACGAGTCCTGCAATGTTCATTTTAATGTTTAGTTAATTCCGACCACGTGGAAGAAACGAGGCTTACCGAATTTGAAAGGTATCAAACTTGCAATTAAATAAAACAGGCAAAGCTTTTCCTTTAATTATGGCGACTGTTTTCTTTCTTTATCGCAATTTTATTACGATGACAATACGCAAGGCTCACCTATTAAATTATTTGTATGAGATATCTCGAACCTTTGTGGGAGCGTTATGCTCCAATTGTCGTACAAAAAGTATTCCGCCCTAAATTGCGTCCTATTATTATTTACAGTAGAATATTTTGTAGCTTTTAAGCTTAGTGGTATACTCGTAAGTGACGTTAGGGTTTGCTTCGACTAAAGTATTCGTCAATGTTGGACTACGTCGGGCGTGGTCACGATTTGCATGAGGATCGCTAGAGGCCAAACGCCTTAATCACGCGTTAATCGAACGATTAATCCCAATTATTAACTTTTTATAGCAGTTATAGATCTAAATTTGTCTAGCAAGGTAACTAAGTATTTCGATTACGAACTACTGAAAGAGTCTGGCAGAAATCGTATTTTTTCATAGAATGCCACCTTTGTAAGAGTCGTACTTTACAGGGAGTAATTCATGTATCCTACACGCGGCCCTTAAACAAATAATATCTTGAAGCTCTCAAACCTCGAATAGATCCCAAGCTAAAAATCTCTAACGTTCTTCAACCGTAATAGTTGATAAATGTAACGACGTAAAAAAATATGCTTTAAGACGAATAACAAAACTAAACTGGTGTGCTTTAACTCCAAACTAATATTTTAGTTGTGGCTGCTATACATTACCGCGAGAAGGCCCTCTTTCCACAACTTTCGAAAATTTCAGTTCGAATAAAATAGATTGCGGCAAGTTTTTGAGATATTTATGAATCCATCGGCGCCTTTACTAACAAAATTGTATAAATTGAAAATGTTCACATAACCGAGTATCCGGTCTCATATACGGATAAAAATATAAAGTATTTATTGTTTAATAATGTATACGTATAGCGAACGTATTCCTCGGTTACACATTTCTAAAATTCATGCTCTACCTAAATACGGAGCACCGCGGTTCGGCACACATTTGGTGGGATTTTATTGCCTACCGCAAGAATATTATCCTTATCTCTAATGAATGTTAGGACTAGTACATAATAATTCTCGACATATTTTTATGCAGAGTCGAAATAAGGAGGGTAAAGAACATCTTACTAAAATAACTGCCTGCCATAGACATGTTATGAGAGTGTATGTTGCCAAATCGTTACAAGAATACAATACAGTAACTTAGTTGTCTCTTGACAAAATGGACATCGAGTTTGCAGACTCTATTTGGCCGATAAATATTATTAGCCCCGGCAAAATCTTCGCTAATTACGTTGAAAGATTCCAGGCAATTTGTGCCTTTGCTCTAGAAAGCTAAACGGCTTTTCTCGAAGAAACCCAAGAACGATTAGGGAAAATAAAGTCGTCGAAGGAATAGTCAAGCAGACGGAGCATTTTAAGACAATGCGCGTCATTCAAATATCCCATTAAATCGTGCGATTTAGTTCGCAAGAGCGAGTTCGGGTAAATTAAGCAAATTAAGAGCCGGTTCGTGAGACAGTAATTACAGCGCGTCTATACTTGGCCACCGACCAAGTACGTGTGTAACTATGTAGCTAGTTACTTTATCCAGGGACTGGATTTATGTAGTTCAAATATCCGAATAGACCCGTTTGTTGCAAGCCCCAGCCGCGCCACGGATAGGATTATAAATGTTATCGCCATTGACGCATCACCGAGCCCTGAAAAAAAATCCTTGCAATCTACTGCCCTGTATAATACCTACGGAGTAATTTTGGTTAACCAAATAATGATGTAAGTTGCACGCTGTTTTCCGTTGAACTCCGACACACAGGTAAAAAAATACGATATGTAAAATCATGTAATTGGAACGATGGTTTTAATTGTGAAAAAATATTTTACCCCAAAAGTTACGTGCTACAAATGAGCGGGAGCAATATAACAAAATTAAATTGCGTAATTTTTTAAGTCGAATTAAATAGCAAATTAAGGGGATGATGACAAATAAAAATAATTTTTAAAATATCAGTAAAATCATTATAAGAAAATACAAAACAGTAAGTTTACAGGACAGTTAATAATTAATACTGCAGATCAACAAGAATATTTTTTCTTTGACTCGAACTCAACATAGAAGAAAGGTAAACTAAAAAGACGCAGGAGAAGATAGGAAAGCAATGAAATGACACGTTATCAAATAAAACAGCTGTAGTGCAGGCGTGTGGGCGGGCGGCGCGGTTGAGCCTATCGACTCGCCCTCGCGCGGTCTGACTCACCTCAAGGTCACCGCTGCCATCGCCGACCAGCAAGGACTCGACCGAACCCTACTCTCAACCGCTGCCGGCTTCCCTTCATCTTGACTCTAATCTAAGTGCAAGGAAAATTTTCCTCGTCCTTCCGATACATTTTCCAGGGAGAGGGCGCCGGCGCCCTTGGCGTCCCTGAGAAAACTGACGGACGTCGCCGGTCCCCCACAGTTTATATAGCCGGCGGCGGGGCGGGGCGGCGGCGCGAGTTGCGCCGTGGATTCGCGACTCAATAAATAAATTAATTAAAAGTGCAAGTGAGTGATTGCCGCGTGCAGGCGGCCTACGAACTCGTCTAGAGCTTCCCCTTAATTGGAATTTCAAACCCACCGGATGGATAACTCCCGTTTTTGTTAGCTAGTTCGCGGTGACGCTTACAAGTTTCGGCCGAAGTATTTGGGGAAAAATATATATTACATGAACAACTCCTTAAAGGAAATTCTGAATTTTTATACCAAGTTTAAAGTAGATATAAAATATCACTAGTGTGCTCTACAGTTGAATCTTATAACATGCTTCTTAGAACTTAGCAAAGAATCGAAGAAAATGAGCGCAATGACGTCATGCCAATCTTCTTTCGTATTTCCTGGAAAGCGCGGAATGAAGCTTTCAATAAATAATATGTTATTGAAGAGGGTGCTACAATATATGTTGGATTTTTGTTAGATGATTTTAGATGGGACAAAATTGGTATCCTCGTGACCATAACTGTAGAAAGTATCCCCCTCCTCAAGAATGTCTTGTCATCTTTGCCTTTCCTTGCTCAAAATCTTTCCTTCTAATCATAGGGCTAAGTGAATGCTACTCGTAAGTGAAAGATATAATTTGGCACGGGTATATTTATAAGTTCGGCAGTTTTTTTGTAGAATCAAATCTACAAAAAAATATCAGGGTAGGAAGCTAAAATTTACAGTGGAATAGTTTCTTATTGTCTACATTATTGTGCGGAGTTAATTAATATTTTAGTTTTATTTTAATTAAGCTCAAACACGGTGCATGCCGCGGACATCTACATATTTTAAATTAATAAAACTCAAATGATGCTTTAACTTTAAGATAGATTAAATTTTTGTAATGATTTTGTCTTCGTGTTAACCGTAATAATAGTAATAATATAAAATAATAAAAAATGGCTATGTTAAAAGTACCTAATTATTGCCACTACGGAACCTTTCATCGCGCGTGTTTCGACACGAATTCTTCTTTTCATAATTTTTATTTAAATCTTTTTGTTTTATGTGTAATAATAATTATAGTAATTATAGATACTAATCATCACTTGCTACGGTGAAAGAAAACATCGTGAGGAAACCTGCACACCTGAGAGTGCTCCATAAAGTTCTTAAAGGCGTTCACTAGACCAGCGTGGTGGACTATGGCCAATGTGAGTGATGACTATCACACTGTGAAAAGAGACCCTAGCCCAGCAGTGGGACTGTTATGGATTATGATGATGATAATGATAGTATTTAATAAATTGGTGTTTTATATAATAAAAGAAGAGACTAGACTCTAGAGCACTTAGTTCGTGTAATGACAAGACTAATAATGTTAGGCACTTCTGGAAATTTACCGGCGTGGTTGGAAATAGTGTGAGACTTCAATATATTGAGACCACATAAGGCTTCTGGCTAATTCACCAAGACCGCATCTAGATGACTCACTGCTGAAAAGTATTAGTCATTAAATATAATGGAAATTACTTTATAGTAAAAGTAGATGTTAATCATTATATTTTTTTATTGAGGGCAAAAAGTTTTCAAAAGCATTTATTAAGTAGCGCCCGAACAGGGACTTGAACCCTGGACCCTTGGATTAAAAGTCCAATGCTCTACCGACTGAGCTATCCGGGCTTGCTTTATTAATGTGAAAATATAAATAAGCCCTAAAGCTCGAAAAGTTCAAAAAGCACCAAAACATGTCTAGTACCTACGAGTACTAATAGATTTTGTTAATTTCAAAGCCGTTTTCTGCACACGAAGTATGAGTAAATAGGCGTATGCTATGTATTCTATAGTAGATGTAGTTCTTCGTGCGTTTAAAGATATATATTTTTTAATTTAGGAGTTCCTTAATGAACCTAGTTACCTAAATACTCAGATTTGTTTTGTGATTCTTTCATTCATGGTTGTCTGCTTATAATAAATCTTAGCCTGTGCTTCGTTTGCTTCGATTTTTTTTTGTCAAATTTTGCTTTGAAACTACTGCTAGGATGTGTTTAAGTTTAACTTAGTATAATATAGTAATTAAAAATATTGAATTTTTAAGTATTGTTAACAAAGAAAAAACTAAAAAAATACTTTGTTTTATCGTACTTATACAGTTATATTGACCATAGTTTAAAGTAGAGAACATCAATAAATTGTAGATAATAAATATTTGGGGAGTTGATAAATGTCAAAGAAATTAAATTCAGGGCATCAGTGTAATCTGACACGCCAGATAGATTTCTGTTTGATTTTCGTAAAAGCTCCGCTGTCACCGCGAAGTATTTATGGAAACTTAAATTTTCTGATTCCATTTGTAGTATTTGAGCTGCTCTCACTTGCAATTATTATAATTTTTTTGAAATACGTAATGTAGCTATCGCTTAGTAATTTATTTGATCAAATAATCGCGCATTTTTCGAAATATTTTAGAGATTTCATAATCGGAATTGCTATAAGAACACAACACAAGTGCTTGTTTGTAGATTTATGTCAGTGTATTTTATTCGAATTGTAGAATTAATTTTTGAATGTTAGAAACCGGGCTAGGTAACTGTAGAGTTAGCTATCACCACTATCGATTATCGATTAACAATTTATTTCAAGTACCTATGCTATTTGTGGGCGTAATTCAATCGGAACCATATTCCGAAATATCTATGAAATGATCAACTAATGTATACCTTGTTTTTTCGTCGTGATTTAAAAGGTAAACAATATAACAGTGTCTTTTTATAATGTAATTATCGATTTAAAATAAGACAGACACAAATTAAAAAAAAACTAAAGAGTAAACAATAATTTAATGATAAAATAAATTTCTGAATACTTCTAAAAATCTTTTTTAATTTATGAAATAATTAAAAGTTGTGCCAAGATTGTTTACCTTTTAAATCACGACGAAAAAACGAGGTATAAGTGTAAGCATCCTACTGCAAAGGACGAGTCTATATTCACAAAGAATGAGACCTTAAAAATATTGATAACAAATGTGCTGGTTAAATACAGATTTGCGGGTGGATAATCTTCCAAATAGTCAACTAAATATTTTCAACAATAAAAACTAGGATTGACTGAACTTTCAAAGCCTAGAACACTACTCAAGGTATTTTAGATCAATCGACTGGTAGACTTAGGTGCAAGAGATTTCAAACATTCGACTTACCCCTTGCCGATACGCATCGAACAGCGTGGTAACATAGTGTCGTACGTTTTACGCTTAGCACGAGGAAATGCAATAAGCCTTAATGAAACGAAGTCATAGCCATTGTCTGTCGGAGTTTTGTTTGATTACAAAAAATGTAGAACAGTCCATTATCACTTTAGTGCGCTCGATACGCAAAATAAGCTGTTTATTGCGTCGTATAGTCGCCGTAAAGAGCAATAGAAATTGTGAAATGCCTTCAATATTGAAATGTCAACCTAGTTCGTGAGTCCATGGGGGACCGGGGAGCGGAGC
>LGAG01000206.1:285842-305186 GCA_001278395.1 Lerema accius
GGACTGGGAGTTTGTGGGCAACGGGGGGTTGAAACCCACTACAATTAATAACGGCTCGTCATTTACTTTATTAGGTAGTGGCTAAACTAGTGTCATCATAGTATACGAATTGATCGACAACGACAACAGTACCTACATTTAGCTTTAGATATTTAGGTATGCTCCTCTTGATATCGGATCGATGTATTTATGCGGATGTTGTATGATGCGGATGTGTCACAGTAAGTTTTAGTCATAATAAGTCGATTGTGTCTTTGGCTATTTATTAATTAGTAAAATACTAATGTGGAAATTAATATAAAGAACATGGAATTCGATCTTTCAGTCAACTTTTATCAAAAGATAAAAAAAATTAACTGTTGTAAGTGCAAATGTAAATTGCATGTATAAGCTGATTGCATTACTAAATTTAAATGTTAAGGTGTTGTGTATTTATTAATCAGTTTTTTGGAATTGTGATATTATAGTTTCTTTACATTATTATCGCTTTTCAAATTGTTTTTAAGCACTGCTAACAATTTACTCTAAAATCGACCTTACAGAATATTTGGGGGAAAACCTTAACTTTTATTTTAGGCAAACTATTGACTCCACTAAAATTAATCTAAACTTTTCACGTTCTTTCTGATTCTGTTTTCAGAAGTAGAGTTCACTATTAGGAAATTTATTATGTTGCGATACACGGAGACAGTAAGTTCACAACGTGCTACGCTACGCATAGTAGTCTATGAAAAAAATTACACACTTGCTTCTGGTTTAAAAATAAAAATATAATAATAATAAAGATTAGCAGCATTTGTTAACACTACGAGTAATTATCTAAGATGTAATAATAATATAGGTAAAACTTACATTGAATTTTGCGATAAAATTATAAATTTATTAAATCTGTCACTTTCAAATCGAACCTAGGTTTGAACAAGACATGGTCATCGTTTTACCAAATGCGAGCTTATATCAAAACAAACGATAATTCGCAATATGTCGCATTAGGTATACTTCTCTGGCTTTATTGAAATGTACCTACATTGAATGTTTAAAACAATGGTCTGTATTGTGCGGCGCGTGTCGACTGCGGAAGACGGCGCGGCGGGAGCTGTCGACAGCATACGACCATCATCTAGGGTTACCAACCGTCTCACTAGTGCATTTCGTGATGATCCCGGAACTTCCCAGTTATCGCCAGACGAATTTTCGAGGATTTAGAGGGTAAACGTCCCTTAAAACCCGAGAATGGATGACAAAAGGCAGATTTCTTGAAAAATAATACCAAAGTGCCTTCTTGCTTTCTACAGACTTGTTATAGTTCATAGGACGTCCAGAGGATTTCTGGAGAGGGTTTTCAAAAAGCCTGACAACTGTATAACCCTGAAACCTTTTCAAGTCAGGATAATTTCGATCAATCGAAAGCAAAGCCAAAAATTGAAATAAATCTGCACAAAAAAAATGTTTTGAAATTTCCGGGAATAAATGAAAATTTTGCCCAAATGTTCAGGCATTGTGTATTTGTCAGGGACGGTAATTTCAGCGATGGCAACCCTAGGCTACGTTCGCGCGATTGGCGTCGACACGCGCGCAATGCGTTGATACTGATGCACGTTACCATGCGCTAATAAATATAAACAAATTATGTAACATTATCATAATTTTGTCGCTAGTCTGCACGATAAGTTCTTAGTAATTATGACTTTTTTTTGTAGAGCGTGCAAAAGAAATATTGCATAAAAGACAAAGAAAAACTAAATTAATTATTAGTACGTAAGTGGAAAAATCAAATGTATAAGATAGGTATAGCAAGTTGAGGATATAGTTTTTATCGGTGGAAACAAAAGAAATTCGATATTATTTGTACGGTACCTACCGCGCCGTAAGAAGTAAAAAAAAACCGCTCTGTGCTTTGTCACCACGGACTTTTCTACAAAAGCCTAAGTAAACGTGGAATATTTAAGAGTAAAAGCTTAGGGGACGTTATTTTAAAACGAAAACCTCACAAATGCTCCTCAAAGTAATTTTAACGAGAAAAATAAGAAGTCATACAGGAAAAGGCCCTATGAACTAGGGTAATTAAAATGTTTTTATTTTACTGTAGGGTGTAAGGATAAACTTATAACCGACTGGAAAAACGTATTTTTATAGTATTCTTGATAACATCAAAAACGAATAAGTAATTGAAGTAGGTACTTCATATTTAAAATAGCTTCTAAAAATTAACATACCTATGTGTAAGTAGGTAACTTTAATTTTTAAAATGAATTTAAAAAGACAAATAATATTATCTGTTGTGAAGTAAAATGTTTGAATCTGTGAAGAGAGGTAACTTAGCGTAAGTAAAGTCGTTCCCGCTCGTGTGAGTGCACCGGCGCCAAAGTCTCATAAAACCAACACTAGATGGCGTTGCTCGTTTAATTGCCCGTTTGCACAACAAGCTGTAATGGAGGACTACAATATTGACAGACCATTAATTCGGCAGGAAATTGTGCTGAAGCCGCGATTGGTGCAGGTGATTGTGAACTTTTCAAATTATCCGCGTGCTTCGTGGTCGTTTTCATTTCAAACAGGCGAAGTGCAAACCGAGTTCTCTCTGCTTTGTAGTTATTAAAGTAAATACTGTTTAAAGCACGTTTGAATTCTGCAGGCTGCAGTAGGTCTAATAAGACCTGAAAATGCCTACTAAGCATTTTTGCAACATTGCACCTACTTTAGGCATACCTTCATAGATGATGTGATTAAAAGGCCTTGATATTTTATAAATTGCTATAACTTTAGTAAGATAACAATAAAACGTCACGTGGCTAAGTTAACTTGTAGCCGAAAATAACTTTCCCCGCTCGGCCATCAACGACGTCGGATGGACATATTCTTTTAATTAAGCCACGCCATGCGGAAAGTGTCGTAACTTTTACGAGGTTCCTGATTTAACTATTATTTGTCATTAATTTTATGAGACCCTAAAGCAAATAGATTTGACCGGTTATTATTTTCGAACGACAAGGTTGAAATAAAAGCAAAATTAATGTTTGGTATATGAACTCATGAAAAACAAAGTGGTAGAAAAGTATTAAAGTAGGTATAAAATGTAATTGTAATTTCAGAGAAGTACCTAGGGATTTCTATGCTATCTATCTACTAATTTGTAGGTAAAGCTGGGTACATACTAATCAAAAACACGATTTTTGACGTACCGCCCTATCACATAAAAGTAACTAGCTTTGCCATCTTCATTATTACCAACATACTAATTTCCAATGTGTACTATGCCATCTAGCGGTAGAGGGAAAACACACGAGTGTTGCTAATATATAAAACTAGATGGCGCTATATGGCGTAACATTCGTGGATGTTCAGTACAGCTACTAGATGTCACTGTTTAAAACTTTTACTCATAGAGTAATAAATATACAAAGCTTGCTTTTATTACTTGTGCATTTATAGCTTCTACTTACCTCCATGTTAAATTGGTGTGTTTCCACTGCTCGCCCTGGACTGCAAACCTTTTTTTTCTTCGCCCGTTTTCATCATTTTCAGGTTCCCTATCCGGTCTACCGCAACGTTTTTTTCTCATTAGCTCTTTCGTCGCATGATCTATTTCTCCTGTCACCGGAATACCTCCGAATTCCTGAAAAATAAATGTAGGGATTTAATTAAAGTTTATGTAGTATTTTTTTTTAAGGCATAGCGACTAAAATAGATCATATATTGAGACTATTGGTATGATGTGGAAATAGGTCATTAGGAGATAGTAGAGTACCGTAATGAAATCATTGCAACCCATTAATGTCCCACTGCTGGGCTCGGGTCTCTTCTCACAATGTGAGGGGTACAGGCCATAGTCCACCACGCTGGCCTAGTGCGGATTGGCAGACTTCACACACCTTTAAGAACTTTATGGAGAACTCTCAGGTGTGCAGGTTTCCTCACGATGTTTTCCTTCACCGTAGCAAGTGATAATTAGTATCTAATACGCACATAACTTTTTAAATTAGAGGTGCGTGCCGTGGGGTTTGAACCCAGGATCTCCCGTTCGAGAGACCAACGTTCAAACCACTAGGCTATCACTGCTTCTAAACGTAATGAAAAATGATAATGAAAAACTGCATAAAATTGTAAAAAGTGACCTTTTTATGACTTAGTATCCCCATAAGGGATTTAGGCGTAAGAAAGCTGGAAATTATGTAACTATTTTAAACTTACTTGTAAGGTTTTGATTGCAATCCTGAAGTCGTCTTCGTATGATTGTGAAACGTCGCCCATCAATAGATTACCAACTTCGGGGGTGCCTTTCTTCAAGTATCCAAATTGTTCGAGGTAACTTTTCTGGAAAGAAAATCAACTTTATGTTAAAAACTTTCATTTTTGATACCTAAAAAAATTGGGAAAGATAAAGTTCATTCATGCATTTATCTAGCGTGTTATAATACTGCGTTTAATATAATTACTTTAATAAGTACATGAAAATGCACGAGAATTTTTTATTTTTTTATATTACCTACATCGTTATATTATTACTGAGATTTATTTCATATTGACGACACATATTGATCACTATTATATACCATTAAGCTATATTAAGGCAATTTGCACAGTGTACCTATCTAATAACATTCACAATAACGAAATGTTTAGCATCTACTACATTATAATGACAATTTAATCAGTATTACACGTCATGTTACATAATCTTATCCCCTTATATTTATTTTATTTCAAATTAATTATTATTTATACAGTAGTTTTTATGGTCTGTCACATGTATGCTATTGTTTATCTATACGTTTGTTAAGTCGTAAACTGACCTAGGGATATGAGTAGACTGAGAAGAACAGACAGCCCCTTTCAATTGCGAGCGTTTGTTTGGTAACAATGGGCTTAATTGAAGCCTTTTTTTTCGTTCTGCATTCATTCCTCACGTTTGTTTATTTTGAAGAACGCAGAGCGCTTTCAATACTTTGTCTAATGCTCTGACAGTGCGCATGTAGTCGTTAAATTGTATAGTGCACGTCAATTTAATATCTTTGGGTTTTACACAACCTACACCCGTTATTTAACTATCGTGTCCAATCTTAATTTTTCAAATAGGTCCAGTAGTTCCTGAGATTAGCGCCTTTAAACAAACTCTTTTGCTTTATATTATTAGCTAATATAGATCTTTATACACCCGTGCGTCAAAACGTTGCAGCGACACTGTCTTGACGATATCACAAGCGAAAATAACAATTACTGCGCTCCAAACTATTTAACAATTAAATGGTTGGGTTTGAAAGCTTGCTGCTCCGTGATACCGAGTGGAGGCTACAACTAACTTTATTTACAAAGGACCACCAAGTTCTCGACCAACAATAAGGACTTTGTTATACAATCTGTCGACTATTATTCCGTTAAGATATCTCCGCCCTCAAGCACTGCTGCGGGTTATTATTTGCATAACAAGGGAAATCAGCTTACGAAATGCTGTAATCTTCGATATAACGGAATATTAAAATATTTCTCTCGTAAGGAGTGACGGATTATTTATGGGAATTAGAACATTTATTGTTACTTGATTCTACATATTTTATTTAAATTAATTAGTTAATTACAACGTTACATTTATTGCCTAAGTACTTAAGAATTACTTTTAAGTTTTGACAAAGAGAATAAGGGAAAAATTAAGTACCTACGTATTATTTATCTTTACAATACATCATTGTTAAAAAGTATAATAATATAATTTGCACTATTAAAGAAAAATTTTGTAATTTAGGTGAAAACAGCTGACAACGCTGACCTAAGCTTAATATTAATGTCCGTTTCTTCCATAGATTTATAGTGTTAATAGCTTGACCTCATAAAACAAAGGAATTACATGAATAATTAGGTTAATACAGCTATCGGTCGTTCACATCGGTTGGATGTTCGACGAATATTAATTGATGCTATAATGTTTTTAAATACATCACTAATTCTGCGATTCTGATCTGTGTATTCGATGCGCGCGCATATTTTTTTTAATATTTTGTTATTATCGATATTATTTTTTGAGAAAAAAAGTAATAAGTTATTTGATTAAAAAAAAGTTTGACCTTTGCAGACAGTCTCAATTACAACCATTTGGGACACAACGTGGTCTTTCTATTAGTTTTTACTACATAGTTACTAACCGTACTTAACCAGATAAAACGAAACTAAGTAACATAATAATATGTAACAACTCCATATCTGTTATTACAAGTAATTACAAAGTATAATTTATTATTAAAAAATTTAAAACCCGATTGCTTAGAATTGGGGAAAGGTTGAGATAGAGCTATATTACAAAATTATAATATAGCCTCAAATATAGAAATACGTTAAGCCGATTAGACTGAGCGTGCCAAAAAATACGCAAGGAAAACATTACCTTCCTTCTGGCGAGTTCAGGTAAATTTTTTTTTTCTTAAAATTGATTTTATTACTATTGATCCATTTTTATTATCCACATAGTTTTTATAGTAAGTTTTTGTACCATCACAATAATTAGATGAATAAAATGTACATAATCCTTTTAGACCACAGGATAATGCGGTTGCAGAACGATTACGCATTTGCGTGATTTCGTTTAATGGGGGTCCTAATCAATGGCTATTTAGTCAGCTGAAGTGGGTCCAAATGACCCCGTAACTAGGACAGAGTAAGTACTGTGAATCAGTGTTGAGTGTCGCGTGACGTCCCCTATTTGTCCTTTAATTAATAGACAAATCTCGGCCATTAGCTTGATCTACTTTCTTTTAACTTCGTCCAAAATTAACCTCTATAGACGGGTAATTAATCTACGTTAAGTATATTTATTTTACTATATTTGGTATTCGTATTTTTTAGCCAATTGCGCCAGACGGATATGTTTTTAGAGCATTATGTATGTATGTCTCTACTTCTCAAACTACTTGACGGATTTCGACATGTAAGTATGAGCGAGTGGTGGACTATGTCCTGTACCCCTCACACTAAAAGGAGACCCAGCAGTGGGACAATTAAGGGTTGCGATGATGATGATGAAGTATGAGCGAGTGGAGTATGTATTGGTGTCCGTTATGGGAGTAACTAAGCTATATTTTTTTTATTACAAACCTAAAAAAAATATTTAGCAATCGGGTTTTTTGGTTTCCTGTCAAATACTACTTTATAGTTATCTCAATTAGGTACACTTTATCGTGGACAACTAAGCAAATATTTTTTTTTTTGCGTTATAGCAGATTTTCTAAAGTAAACATCGAACTTATAACATACCTAGTTATGATACAGAACGAAAAGACAAGCGTGTGTTTCTATGTTAATAAAGAAGTTATGTAGGAAAAGACGAAGAAGTTGTAATAAAGGGTCAATGTGACCAATGTGAGAGTAAACAGCTGTTAACAGATAGGTACAGAGCAAGTTTTGCAACATGTTTAACTTCAAATGCTAGTTGGAAGTGTAGATATAACGACTAAGATTAGCTTGTCGTGGTATCTGATAAACCAAGCAATAATATTGCAAATACATCCACTATCTGGCCGGTTTCAATTGGAACGAATTTATTCTGTAGTACCTACAGTGGTTCCTAACCTTTTTAATATCGTTAACCCTGTGAGCTAAGAGGAAAATTGATTTTACCCCGTCTTTAAAATGTTATATCAATACAAGTTACTTCTTTCTGTATTTTTTATTTTACGATCCCAATAATTAGGTCCTTCATTACCACCGTAAAATGGTTGAATTACCCCGGGGATAATTGCCCCCAGCAACCGAGGGTATCTGTCAGGTGTTTAGGTAAATTTTATTTTCCTTGGTACTATTCCCTTACCTATTTACTCAATAAAATAATTGGGTTACGTGATATTAAGTAAAAAGCTTAAATTAAGCTCGCATACGAAGGATTCTTTAAACTTTTTTAGGTGGACTATAATCTTCTTTGAGAAGAGTTTGACCTGTGGTCTATAGGTGATAAAATACATAGTTTTTTTTTACTTGCTACGGAAACAGGGTACTGAAATTACAGAGTAGTAGATAATGCATTTACCAAAAGCTATGGCATGTTCATGAATGACCGTATATGGGGTTCATTACGGTAAATGCAACCCCACACAGTGAACGTCTGTCATCGTGCGCTAATCATGCATTGGGCGCGGCAGTGTGGCAACACTTGTGCATTAGGGTTGCCCCTGTCCTCAAAATACGATATTTAATTTTTATTCTTTTTATTTATTTACATGCTGTCTGAATTTTACCACGCTGTATAATAACTAGTAGCTCAATTACTCAAAAAATATAATATTAACGTAGGTATCATATTTAATAACTAACTGTTTTTTCTTTCATTATTTCAAATTTATTTTTAAACTTTAATGCCTCAATTAAATTAAGAGTCAAAATTAATATAGGTGACGAATTAGTATTATCGTTTTTTTATATACGACAATTTTAAGGCACCATATCGATTGTCTTAAATTGAAGTTCAAACACACCTCATAGAAACGATATTTTACGAACAAAATAATAACAACATTTTAATTTTCCTATTAAATATTATTATTTAGATATTCACCAACCCTTAACGTTCCAATGACATATGGGCAAAGGGCGCTACTGCCGAATATGGATGCACTTTAAATACACCGTTAGCGAAGCTCACATGATTAATTATAATCAAGCGTCACTTGTAAACATTATAATAGAATTTGACATAAACGTTTTGATGTAGGTTTTTCTCAAATGAATGATCAAAAGATTCTTGATAAATATACTTAAGAATACTGTATTTAATTGTATTATTTGCATTACAATAGTGTCTAATATAAGGTAAGTTTGGGTAAGACTAACACACGGGGCAAGACTAACACTGTCTATTATCTCGATACGTATAGCTTAAATACGAAATTCTTCCAGTCTGTAAGATAGAACAAATGTAAATGATCCCGGCTAAAACACACACATGTCATTTCTTCAAGTGCATATCGAGATAATAGACAGTGTTAGTCTTGCCCCGTGTGTTAGTCTTACCCCACCTTACCTTATTATTTAAATTGCATTAAGCTTTCATACTGCAAACAATATTGCAAAATCAGTAAGTATAATGTAAGTATTATAGTTACCTAATAAGGCGTCTACTACACTATAATTTGAATAAGTTGTAACTGCCTATATTTAAATATAATTATAATAAATTAAAAGGAATATGTAAACATACGTAATTAGTGATGTTCGTCTCTCTGGCGCCAGGTTTCTGATTAGGATGCTGTCAGTTCATTCCGCATAGCTAAACAGCTGGGTATCGTTTTCAGGTTATTTATTAGAGAATAATTATGGTAATGATCTTATTCTAGATCAGCCGACGTTTTAACACGGATCTGTGTTGACCTAACTTGCCGATGTCAGATAAAGATTTGAGAAGTGCTAACAGTTTTGTGAAGTTTTATGACCGAAATATGATATATTTTTTAATAAATTTGGGCATTTAGAGTGCGTACGAATGGATTTCTACTATTTGTTGAGCGAAATTAATAACTACTTATTTAAAAATATATATTTTGGACGGCCCGTAAAGTCTCTCTAGTTATGAGAAATGCAGGGAATCCCGAACGAATGATAGCTCAACTTTGACATTCTGTAAGTTTGACTGACACAAAAATTTTAAGTAAAAAAATAAAAGGTAGGGTCGTTAAGTGTATAGTTGAGATAACGTAATTGAGGGGTTACGTTTTTAACCCCACCATCACACCCTTTCTCACACATCGTCGGGTTTTAGTTTTATCTTTTAGAATATGTTTTTATACATCCTGCCAGCTAACTTACTATATAATAATAGCATGTTAAACACGTTAACGTACATAAAAGATATTTATTCTCTCACATTGTTTTAACAATACATACATTTTATTGAATAAAAAGTTAATGCTGTTTGAAAAAATTTGGATAGGTTGGTAACAAAAGACACAACAACACAATCAAATAAGTAATATAAATTAATCTTCGTAACATTAAATAAATATTATAATTATTTTTAAGGTATTTAATTGAATAAACAGACCTTATAGAATAAATCGTACAGCGCAATCCTCCCACGTATCTTTAATATCACACATACATAGGAGTAACAATTAACTAATTTCGCAATATGAATCATCATTTTTTGCAACGAAGGGTGTACAGTGTACGCTAGTGGCGGTTAATGGGTCAATATTCGTCGTAAAGGACCATCTGTTGGGGTCATAACGGAGAGATGAGTGCGTGCCGAGATGTTGTCTGTCTGAAAGCTCTGCTCAGACAACTGTATAAAAGTAATGTATTTAGTTGTTACATGTAAGTAAATTGAAATGAAAAAAAAAAATTGAAAATGTGAAAAGCCTATTGATGATAAGTGACAAGCGATACGAGCTACATTAAAACAGCCATCATGTTTACGTTTGAATATCATGTTAATACATACATACAAATTTACATACGTCTACGTACATAAAAAACATCGATCACGTATATAAATGATCGCTGCTTAAAAACGATCTAAAATTATCCTCCTTCTGGCAAAATCGAGATAAAGTAGAGGTGAACATTGTAGTTCAACTTTAGTCTCTCGGGAGATCAGTGCTTAAACCACGATTCAAAAAGAAGCATCTAGTTTATGCCACAGAAAAACTCTCATCTTAAAAAAAACATCTTAAAACCTCCCTGGTGAATTTGTAACCAACTTCAAACAATACTTTTCATAGTACAATACATCGCCGTTTGAGGTCATATTCAATTACTGACCGCGTTGTGGACGACATTATTCTAGTATGTCAATACTGATATAGTAATTATTCAGCTCCGTAATAACAAATAAACATTAAGTCATTACAATTTGGAATGAACATAAGTAATTGCATGAAATTTACATAATTTTCCTGAACTGTTTACCGAGTCCTTTTGATCAGCCACGTCATAATTTTGTCGGACTTAATATCAGGTTTAATTTTCATGGAACAATAAGGTAAGATTTGAATAACAAATTCTTTACTGGTACGTGAAATTAAACTGAATTAGATAGGATCAAGAAAAGGGTCATCATCTTTACTGTTGAAGAAAGACTTTCCTATAAAAAATACATAATTATATGTAGTAGTACAGTTATCGTCTTTTACATTACCAGACTTGTTTCTCTTTTATATTATTGTAGAACTAAATCAAGCTTTCGATTTATTGCCTCACTCTTAGGCCTCACTGTTGTTATTAATATTATTCAAATGCAGTTAAAAACGTTGCTCTTTGAATAAAATGAGGTCCATTTTAAAGAAGACGTCGTAAATGTGTTTTATTCCTTCTCTTAAAAATCGGAACTACATGGCAAAACCCATTTATTCTTTCATCTCCCTTAAACACTCAAAGTTCTGACATTTTAAAATAGATGCACGACATAGTAGAGCTTGAAATTTTTATTAATGTATTTCTAATATTTCATTTCCAGGTTTTCAGGTAAGGTTAGGGCACCCTTTTCTCTCATCATCTTAGTGCATTTTGCTCCATCATCTTAGTGGAAAAGTTACTATGTATTTAAAAGTCCAATTAAGTTATCCTGGTAATGCATGATGCGTGGTTATAGTACTAACCAAATGGGTATCATCCGGCGACAGTGACGTGAATGCAACGCAAAACGATTCATTGGAAGCCCGAGTAGGTACGGAATTACTAAAACAATCCATTTTCCTCCATCTGTTGTCTGGACTACATTGTTGACTAATATTAATATGACTGTCTTAATATTTTAATCCCCACAAATCTCAAGAAAACATATTTTTTATCTTTATATCAATTGGATACGGGAAAAATTATTGACAAGAAAAAAAACATATTTGCGTATATTGAAATTATTAGCGTTAAATTAAATTACACTATTATTATTAAATTTGATTGATAAATAAATTAATAATTAAAATATTATTTCACTCTAGTGCAAAAAAGTACACATACATCTAGAGCTTGAATAAGATTTTGTAGACGATTTTTCGTTATACATTCATATTGAGATTGAAATAGAAAAGAACAGATAACATAGAAGGTTTCACTCTCTGAGGGCTACTTCAGATCGTAGTCTGCAAAATAAATAGGTAGCCGACCGTTTGATTGCCCAGTTCAAGGACTTGCAATGAATTTTACTCGGAACTTTTCACATTAAATCACGAGCAATTAGTCTAGAATTTCATACTATAGTCTAAGATAAGTGAATTGTTGAAAGTCACTGTTCATTCTCTATGACTGTTAAGTTTATCTTTTTGTCGTTAATTTCAAGATGTTTTGTGCTCGTTTAAAAATAGAATATTAATAGATAAAGAATTAAAGATTTATTATCTGTCGGTTGTTTCGTTTCAAGTATTTGCAGTAATTTACTATCAATCGATCAAGTAAAGTGTGGTGGCTCCAGGAATGTAATTAATGAAACACGAGGGTTAATTCAATTAAAACTTTGGGACAAACGGAAGTGCCGCTGAATTCCTGATCGAATTAATTTGATGTTATTTATAACATGCTTCTAGGAACAGCGAACATTTGATTGTATGTTTTTGCTTATATTAGGACTAGTATTCTGCCCTCGTTCGTCTTCCTACATTTAAATAAAAATAAAAAAAATATGAAATGTACAAAATTGACTCTTTAATAGTGTTATTATTAATATAATAAGGTAAATAATATGTAGGTAAGTAGGTGTATAAATGCCTTTAGGAAATTGATGTCAATGTCGAGCTTCCTTATTTTGTTAAGTTGACGTACACATGTTAATTCCCACGGGTATTCTAAAAAGAGCAAATATTTACTTGCTAAATTCATAACAAAATAAAAGGAATTGTAAGTAACCTTTCTCTATTCTGTGGAATTCTAAAAATAATTTTTATAGAGCTGCGAAAGCGTAAGGTAGGTACTTGTAATTTACGTAGGTACACATGAATATTACTCCAATTATAAAGTTTAGGACTACAAGATGTAACTCATTTAATCTTACGTCTCTCTTTAACACTTAAATAAAATCAGATTTAAAACGAGACGTATATAGTAAAAACTGTCATTACAGTTACAATCTTGAAGTAATATACCTACTAAGGTACATGAACATCATAACAAAACACTTATGATCGTCTTTTGCAGCGGGTAAATAACAAGTAAAGTAGGATGGACGTCAATGAATTGATAGAGCGCAATTAAAACGTTCACAGGACGGTGGCTACAATACAATGGTTGTGGATTAGCAGGAACTCGTGAATCAGTAAAGTAATTAAACCGTAGGATTCTGCGCACCTGGTCCAAAGTCGCTTCATGTTTACCGTATGAGTAACTTTAGTATCTATAGTCGTACAGGACTCTTACTAACTTTTAACAACAGTGATAATGATATACAACAGTCCTAAGTCTTACAGGATTCTAATTTACTAACTTTTGACAAGACATCATAGCATTAATATTTGTAGTTGTATTTTTTTTTCATATACGCATATGTAAAAAATATTTTCCCCATGTTTGGCAGACTACTTTTAGCTGCTTTTTTTTCTATTGTTTGCGATGTGAATGTGAATGAAAATCTTCAAATAAAATCAGTCTGAACAGACCCTAAAGATTTTGGATAGTATTTTTTATGAAGATACTTAAGCTATATGTTACAGAACGTCTATGTGGGGTGAGATTTTTAAACAGGTATATCCATTGATTAATATCAAAGTTATAGATGCTATAGTCAATATGGTTTGTTAATGTTTTTAATTCTTAAGTCTAAATCTCTTTGGTTTTCGACTGTATTTTTCTGTCATTTAGTCATTGCTAACGTTTTACTAAGACAATAGTTTCACGTAAGATCGTCCTGTGTCTAATAAGGCTGTAGTCGCCATGCTTCAGTACATAGTAGCTGGATGCTAATTAGATAGATCATTATCAGTTCCATTCAGCTACTGTGGTGAATGACGGGCATTTTAATTCAAATTGTCACAATAGGCTTGCGATTTAGAATTTTGATAGTAAGTGGACATCCACTTAAAAGGAAATAAACGTGTATGGGTAAGTGAATAACGTGCTGCTGTGTAACTTATATGTAGATTTTATACATTACAAGCTTGTAATATTTGAAGTTACACATTATACTCAGAAGTTAGTTGAATGGTTTATAGTTACAATAGGATCCGATTGATGGCGCTACGTCAAGCTTCTTCAAGGAATCAGCGAAGTATTATAAAGGGGTAAGTATTGAAATACCGCAACAGTAAATAAAATATAATCAATATGACAATAAAGTAGGAAAAATACATGAAAATTTAATTTTGAATTTAGAGATAAACTAATTGTGTTACAAGACTTCTGCCGTATTAGCAATCTAACATGAATGATGAATGAACAATTCAGAGTTGGGAGTATTCACATATCGGTGGCTACAGATTATAGCAAGGTAAGGTCAGGTTAGGTAACCAGTCTGGTGGCCACTCTGGAAACAAGGCACGGACTAGTCGTAGAATGCATCCAACGACACGAACGAATGAACGATTCCTCGAAGTCAGCGCGTGAGAAAAAGTTGCATCCATCGCAATCGTCTTGTTATCGACTATTGCGATTATACGTTAAAACGTCATCCGATTTTATTTTTAAGAGGATATTATTTAATAATGTAAGTTCAGTAGCTGTAATATAATAATGTTAACTCCATTCTTTGCTAGCTCACTAATAAACGGAATAGGAATTCACATAGAGGTTGGTAAGTTTTAAAGACGTTTATTAATTGTGTAGGTATCTACTTTATTTTTCTGTTAAGTATTTTGTAATTTTAAAATTAACTTAAATTGAAACATTAAAGCTTATTTAAAAATGATTAAAAGCTTACTTTGGTATATTACAGAAATTAGTTTTTTAATATTTCAAAAACCCTGTTGTTCATTATTATTTCAAGATAAGTACTTACATTATACAAGCGTCTATATTTGTTCTTATTATTAAAATATTTCTTGAAATATTTATACGACGTATTCAGTCTTGTGAGAGGTGAAAAACTTTATCGAGTTCACTAGTCGAGAATATAAAACAAGTTCAAAATTTAACATAAATTTTATTAGTGTAAAGAAAACATTGGTCTTGGTTCAAGTTATAAAGTGAAATTCTCCGATTGTAAACTCGTAGTATTGGATTAAATTATGCAACGAAATGTTTGATTTAAAAACGTTTGCTGGGTTGACTGAAAGATAGTGGAGATTTTATTTATGAAGCACAATATAGATTTTGTGGTTTGACATTACTAATATCAAGTCGCGTCAGTGATTAATTATTGTCACGTCGTTTGCTGATTTGTTTGTTCACCATTTATATTTCAAAGTTACTTTTAAACACCTATATTCCCGCATAAATAAGGCTTCCTCGTTTAGTTTGCACTAATTAGTCAATACAATTAAAACATGAAAAACCAAACATTAAGTACCTACTTTTCCGTTTATCCGTTGCAATAATGTTTGCTTCTATAGGGAATCAAACCCGGGGTTTCCAGGTACACCTCCAACTAGATAAGAGGTCATCATTGAGTCATATTTTTACTCGCAGTCCATAAAAATATTGGTACTAAGAACGTGTACTTACTAAATACTTTTTACGGGTTCGAGAGAACTGCTTTAAATTTTACTGTTTTATTCGTGTTTACACGATACTTTATGAAATCGACGTAGTTAAGCTTTGAACAACGTTGTCGTAAATTGATATTTACGGGAACATAAAAGTAATTTAAGTTTTACGAGTTAATTCCTATAAAATGTACCTACTTGTAGTTACACGAAGGGGTTTAATAGGCATGTAGCGTGTAAATGTAAGGCTTTTATAAGCTTGTATTTATTTGTACCGACAGTGGATGAACTCATTTGCAACTCTTTGATTAGGGATGTGGATAACGTAGAGATTCTGCTTAATTAACTCACAAAAGTTGAACAGATGGTTGGATTCAAACGATTATAACTACGAGTATGTCTTTCAATACATGTAAAAGACTCTATCTATCTTAGAGTCTGGACAAAATCAGGGATGAGGTATTTACTTGACTGCGTAAGGAGGTTAAGGTTTTTCCTGCGTATGTCTGTATGTATGTATGTCCATTTTTTGACATGCTCTGCAGCGGAAATGGCTTGACGGTTTTCAACATGTGAGGATTTGGATGCGCAAATCAATAAGGTATTTTTTACTTATAAAGGCCTGTGTATTTATGTAATGTGTGCGAATGTTTAAACTTATTTGCTTTTCTATAAATGAAAAAGATTGCCTTGATGGACTCAGAATACAGACTTAAAGACGAGTATGTCGTAATCAGAAGTCAATAACTCTGATTCAAGTATCCAGTTATGCGGAGAGTGTGATATTGCGCTGACTGTTATGGCAAAACAACTTCGCCACTCACTGGGAAGGATTCTCACAAAGGAACCACTTGCCAGATGTATGATTTGATTTATAAACTGAAGACTAACATCCTATTTAAAGTTAGTTTGAAATAGAACTATAGTGTATGTGTACGAGTATGAGTAAGTTCAAATACGCTTAACGTCGAAATAACGACGTAATACTGAATCACATACCAAAATATATATAGATGCAGTCTTCGGAACAAAAAAGCTTGGTAGGGAAAAACATAACGTTAATAACAAATTATAAAGTTTCCCAGTACATCGTTTCCTCGGTGACATAGGTCAGATCGTAAAAAAAAACTTTATAGTTACCTCACTTTATTGTTCTGAACACTGAGTCTATTATATTTTTTGGTCTGAGTAGGGAATATGTATTAGGGAGTATGTGATTTTGTATTGTTCTCTGTTGTTAATTTTGAATTCCGTTAAAATGAAGGGTTTAACATCTTAACTGATATGACAGTGAGTATTTGCCCGTTTACGCCAGAAGGAGGTTTTTAAAGTCTATGTATTTATCCGTTTCTTTGGAACGCTCTACAGTCTAAAGGCTTGATAGATTAAAATATTATAATGCTATATCACATCTCCAAATTTTAAACCGTCTGGTTTGATGTATATGTATGAATATTATTTACTAGTTAAATAGAAAATTTTGTCTATTTAGATGGTAGGTACTCACGTACTCGTACTTACAAATTTTTTTATAATGTCATTTCCAAATTTAAAAACATTAAAATCTTACTTCAAACAATAACACCTCAGTGTCACGTGAGGTAAATAGGTAGTAGTGCAGTGTCTTATCTGTAAATATATACACTGTCCATTACGGAATTCTCAGCTGGACAGACCATTTTCGACTCACAAAGAAACTACTCATTCGTAATAGAATGTTAATACCTTGTGACTAGAGAATAATTCTGCGCCTTGTGATTTATTTCCGCAGTAGAACCTATTTCTTTGTTTCATCAAGTTTTATGCGTGAGTTCGAAATAAATGTTTCTATTTATTCATCTGCCTCGTGCAAGTAATTTATATTATAACACCTCTTCATATAACAGAGTAATTACTCACTATTCATAATTCATAATGTAACAAAATAGATGTAAGCAAATGATGCTGTTTTACGAGTATTTTATTTCTTAATAAATTTCAGGTATCTTTATTTCCCAAAGGGATCCATAGTTTAGAAGCTTCACGTATTAATGTATAGGTTAGTTAAGATAATGGCTATTGGTCGGCGATTCAATCTATAAGTAACTAGAAGACTCGACCTTAAATTTTCATGTACTTATCTTTAGTAAATGCTAAACATTATCAGACAACTTTTGCTATGGCGGTGTTACAATAACTAATAATTTGGCTGGTCCCTTGAAGTATCTCGACATCAGCACCATCTGCCGGTTCCAAATGTGGTTCGAAACCATACTCGGTATGTCTAGAATGCCTCATAAAGAATTTATTAAATTACAATTAGTCCACCGTTCAGGAGGACTTCAGTGACAAACTGGCAAACACACGTACGCTATCTTTTTAAATAGGTATTAAGATAGGTGTCTGCAGTCACGGTCACGCATAAGTGATTGAACTGTGTCCCGGCTAGTCACGGAGTTCCGAATATTGCATCTCTAACAAACACTTGGGTCACTGCCACGGGAATGTATGGAGATGTCTGAATATTTAATGCTAATTGACGGATTAAGATGCAAGGTGCATTGTTGCTTTTACGTAGCGGAAGTTGAAACGGACGGAATTCGGTCGGAAAAACGTACATGTCTGTATCTAAATGGGTCTGTCTTTGGCGTTGTAGCTTCTAAACAAAAGGCGATTTTAACGTTTTTTTTATTAAAAAATGAACCTGATCGTGGTCGTTAATTTATTTATCTATAATGATTGTTCGGTGACTTTTTTACGGTGTGCATAAATATTAAATAAATAAATAAATCATCTGTATCTATCAGCTCATTATATGCATGCTAACAGCTACTAGAAATATAAAAATAGACTTAAAAAAAAGGAAAAAAAATCTTGAGTATATTTTTATATTCAAGAGTGTGAATACGTTTCCTAATGTTTTAGCTATAGCTATTCAATCTATCTGTTCAATTCATCTTACTGAAATACAAGTAGCCATGAAAATTAAATATCTCAGTCTATTGGATATACAATAAATCATAATAAATAAGACGTTCATCAACGCCCATTCATAAATAACGAGTTACGGAGCTGCAGTTCGCAAGAGCGTTGCCCGTATTAAGATTCTTGTCTTTAAACATCAACCATTTTGCTACAATATTTAATAATACTGCAGAAAATAAAGTAGAGTTGAATATGATCTTAAAGAATATTTAACTGACTATGAAGTAAGAAAAGAAGAAATAAGAAAAAGTTTCAAAAGCTATACCGTTAAGAAGTCCAATTTTAAAATAACATTTTGAATTACTTGTGTTTACAAATAAATTAAAGCAATTAGTAAAATTGACAAATCGATTTTACTCCGAAATACTCTTAAAGGTAAATTAGGTACCTACTACTGATTAGATTTGCAAGGACTGTATTCTAAACGTCGATATGAGGTGATTACAAATTATAAGTGTTGTTTTTGGCAATTGAAGGGAGCAATAAAAGTTCAAAACAACCGCTATGAAAGTGGATTCATAATTTTTAAAGTAAAGGCTGTCGTCAAAAGCTACATTAGCTTATCAGTAAGCTTTTAACACCTCTCAAGCGAAGTGCAGTGTTTATTGATTCCAAATGCCCGAGCTAAAGCTTAATCGACGCTTCAATAATCGCGAAACAAGATAATTTAATCTATATTAACGATAAAAGGCAACGTTAACATTAAAAAAAAAAACAAAAAAATGGGTATGGACACGGCTGTTTTGTATATATGAATACGTTTATGTTACAGGTATTTTTTTAAATAAAATATTTTTATTTATGTATTTACTAACGTAAAATAGCCATAAAACGGCGG
>LGAG01000206.1:311091-321440 GCA_001278395.1 Lerema accius
AGGACATATGAGGTTAAATATGTGGGTAACGTTCTTTAAGCGAAATTGATGAAGCGGGTAAGACACTCGTTTGTTCTGCACGAAAAGGAACTTTCCTTGATTCCCATAATCATGTTACAAAGGAAGACTGAATGGTTACGTTAAATTATATTCACTTTCTTTGTTACGATGTAGTACTACGTATCTATCTACGAGAAAAGTACATAATTATATTACAATTTCCTTAGAGGACCGTTAAGTACATACGAGTACCTACATGTAAAACTTAAATGTAGTCATTGGATATTTTTTGGTAATTTCAAGTTCAGTATAGCCTTAGTATTATGTCTTATTAATTAAGTGTTAGAAAGAATATTAGTAAGAATATATTTAATGGTTTTTTGGTCATACAAAAGGAGTTTGAGGGTTAAAACTGTTATCCAGTTAGTAATCGTTATAATTTGAAATCGGATAAAAGATGCGTTGCTATCCTTGACATGATCGCCTATTGTATAAATGTATAGGTCTCGAGTTTAATCATTTAGGGACTGACTCGAGCAAGAGGGTGGCTTTGCATGATAATAATAAAATAACCTCAGACCAAAAAATATAATAGACTCAGTGTTAAGAACAAAAAAGTGAGGTCTATTTTTTTCTTTTTTTTCCATTTGACATAATGTCACCGATCACGGTCTGTCGAGAAATGTACTGAAAACGTAAATACGAAAAACGTAATCATTTGTTATCAACGTTATATTTTTCCCTACAACGCTTCTTTGTTCCGAAGACTGCGTCTATATATTTTTTAGTCTGTGAAAATAACATGTTAAATTATAACAATTAGATAATACATTAAGTACATCTACATATTTATGTTCCAGCACCACAATAAATAATATTTCCGTGTCACAACCGCATGCAAATGCACCGCTAAAGCCCACCAAATGGTCACTTCAACATGATTTACAATGGCCGTACATAATTCTTTCGAAAAAATAACGACGCATTGTTGACTACACTCGGTGACGGGCGCCAATGCAAATGAAAGCTATGTTAAATTCATCACTATGCTTGCTTTGAATTCACTGACGCATTTTATTAATTTTATTGTTGAATTAACGGTAGCCGAGAAATAATAATATTGTCGTTTAAGAAATATTGTTTTGATAACAGGGGCATTGGTAGACGTCGTGCTTTATGTGCTTTAAATAAATATAGAAAAATCCAGGCGTCCATCCATGGCCATATGGATATATATATGTATATATATATGGCGTTGTAAGGCTCATAACATTTATATTTATTAATCACTCGACTATGTATACAAGAAGGAAGAAATTGGATTCATCTTCATTGTAGTGCTTACTTAAGCTACATGGTTTTCTAATGTGGCGTCTCCCATCCCATTTTGTTACCAGTTAGGTATTTTGTACCTCTATTAATGTCTACTAGTTTATTCAAAACGGTGCCTTTATTTAAATATATTAGCGGCCTAAAGAGTAAGCTAGACATTTATAAAATTAATGTATTGGTCTGTAACAATGAATGTCCGGTTCGGCCACGTCACCTTGGGTAGTGTCTGGAGTGCATCCTCTAGTAAATACAATTAATCGAGACTGCTTAAGGTTTTCCCTATATCAATGTTTGTTGGCCGTCACAATAACCACAAATTCTGTTTTATATAACTCGGGAATGCACTGGAAATACCGTAATGCATATAAGTAGGAATATTTATCTAAAGTTAATATGGGGTAATGGTTTTTGAGCGCTCATAGTTCGGCGGCCTGGGCCTATCCTAAGTGATCGTAGAAGTTAAGTATCTGCGGGGGTCGTAGAAAAGTAGATCGCTAGTGGCAAAAAAAATATGAAGGTTTTTTTAATGGCACATTATGCGTTTGATCCTGGTTATTATCATTAGATGACAGTCCTTAAGCCATGCCTTAAGACTTGAAGCATTAAAACCTTCGACACTTGTGTATGCCACAAACCACTCCATCAATCGGCATTGGAACAGAAAGGTATGCTATATGTTGCGAGTGAAACGTATATAGCCATATAGGTAAGTCATCTGTTTATACTAAACCCTGATTACAGTAGATATAGTAACAGAATAGGTACTTAGCTACTCGTAAAATTAACTTTGCGGTTCGCGTGCGTGCATTTTAGTAGGCACTTACGGGCAAATATTTCGGGCGATCGTAAAACTATGCGAAATATTTCAACTATAATCATAATAAGCAAAGTAATTTCATAAGTTGAGTATAGTACGACGACTCAATAAACTAAAAGTCAACGTTCGTTAATAAAATAATCCTGAAAGTTTCCACGAAAATGTCGAAACAGAAACTCTTAATACATGAAAGCCAATTCCTTGAAGATTTTGCTTACTTTTAATTGCAATTGAAAGTACAAATGTTAAGGTTTGTTTACTCTATCCCGGTTATTTACTATAAAAAACTTTTTTAAACTCAATAGCTTCAATTTAATGATTTAAATACATACTACGAGAAGAAGCCTTTGCCTACTTTTATTACTGACCTTTACCTCGTACGATTTTATGCATAAAAACAACATTGTTGTATGCGGAAATGCATTCGAGCAGCGTGGTGGAGTATGCTCTAGGCCTCCTCAGTCATGAGGAGAGACCTGTGCTCAGTAGGGAGCCGTTAATGGGTTGAACCCATATGCGGAAATTCAATGTTATTAAATTGGTGTAATAATACTTGCAGAATTCCAAGAACTAACCACAATGTTATGACAGATGTATCCTTCTAGACATTGAATTTCCCTACTCACATATTATGAAACATTCACATAATTATCATTCTACCACAACGCGTGTAATTTAATTAGAGTATTAGCTGGTATTAGTAAATTTGATTCACTATTGTTAGCGTTAGCGACAGCGTATTTTACGTGCAGTTAAATTGAAATTCATTTAATTTTAAAGTGCCGAGTTACATGTGTAACTCATTATTAAGTATTGGAATAAATTTTTATTGTTCCAATAATTTAGAGGCTTCAGTTTTGGTGGTAAGACGTCTTTTCAACATGCGATATTCATATATTACGTAAACAGTAATTTAGAAACTTAGTATTTTAGTACCGCTCACACTGAAAGGAGAAACGAGCCCAGCAGTGGGACAGTTAAGGGTTGCGATGATGATGATAGTTTTAGTTACTTTCTCCCCTCAAAAGTAATAGTCAGCAAAAGTAAGCAACAAAAAATGTTTTTACGTTCAACTTAAACTTAGACAAAATTTAAAAAGCAGACGGTATCTTCTTAAAACAAGTGACAATATAAAGTAGACAGGTGAAAGACTTAAAATATCAAATTAATGTTCTAAACTTAAATTTATGATCTAAAGTACGCCTCTAACTAAAGTTTACTTGATTAGCCATTCCGTTCAACATTCGTTCCTCGAAACTTTCTACTACATTAAGTTAAGGTAAATTACTTACCTATTTGCTTATGAATTAAGCTTGCTTTACACCGACTCGAATTTTAGTTAAACTTAATTTAGTGTTTGTCTGCTAATTGAGACTGCTAGCTAGTATCTACGTTAGTTACCTTTAATTGTACATAGGTACCTATCTATTTTCGGTTTCAAATCGTATTAAATTTTAATTTGGCATAACTTAATGTTTAAAATATACCCCTATATCGCTGTATGTATGATTAAATTATTATATATTATTCTTTTTGTTAAAAAAGCTATCAAATTCGTTATTAGTACCCATCATAATCATCTTTTAGAGGTATGTTGTATGCACTTACTAAAAGTCCCTTCCATAATTTATCACATTTTTGGATGACTGTATATAATATATGCTGATAGTAAACCAATTTACTATAAAAGTGACAGTATTATCATTAAATTAGCATAAAATATAACATCATATGTTATCATTAAATATACATAAATGTCATTTAGTTCTTGAATTGTAAATCTTGGTCGTTACGTTAATAAACTGTATTTACATACTGATTCCAGCTTTTGCGTTGAACATATTACTCTATATAATTACCATAAACTATGATCCTGTCTACGTTTCCTCAAAAGTATTTAATGTAGTTTATTTCTGTAACTTTAAAATAGTAAAATATTAATTCGGAAGAACTCTATCTCAGACTCTACAGTACTAATTTGCCTCATGCGCCAACAACTTATCCTTTTATCACCTTCGTTAAAAGGACACCTAATACTAACTTATTTCAATTTTCTTATTAAAGCTTTATTTTTGATGTTGGCAACCCTGAAAAAAGAGCTCATAGCTCGCTATCGTGCGTTTCAATGAGTTGTTAAAACTGAAATGCATTGATTGACGGAATGATGGCGGCTATAAAAAGTTTGTCGAACTTTTATTCAAAAAAAACAGTTCAACGTTTACAAGACGTTTCTCTCTGGAATATCTTAGCTTCAGATAGACGATTCTTTGATTTTTAATGACTCTTAACGAAGCTATTTGACTAATCCGGAGATTTACTTTTGTAATAAATTCACTGGTTCGTTAATAGTTAATTATTTTAAGCAGAGATCAGTCAGGTTGTTTTAGAGTAGGGGTTCTAAGCTTTTTACTTGCTCTGTGCAACTTTTGTTATATGTTAGAGTGTATTAAATAAATAAAGCCAAAAAAAAAGTTACATAATTAAATCAAATAGCCAAAGATGTTCTCGCATTTAAAGTTACAATTAATTTCAAGATAACCTGACTGTACAATTTTCATAAAAAATGTGAGTTTTTATTTTCATTGTTACCACACCACCAGTTATTATTAACATTAATACATACATGCATACATAATACTACTCTATTTAAATAGTTTATGCCAATTCCATCAATAAATCATTAACATGGCTTGTATATATATGGGTATAGTTAAGCTACTGAAAATCAACTTTATGCACCGTAATTAAAGTTCAATTTAGTTACTAAGTTAATGCACAATAAGTTTAGAAAAGCTCCTGAACGCCTGATGGGTCACATCCTGTGGTTTCAATTACATCGGGGTTGATTGATATGAACGCAGTTGTGACTACATGTTCTTGAAGAGTGAGAGTAATAAAATATTTACTTTTATTACTCAACTGGAGAACTCAAGCTCCTCATAGCTCTTCAATATGATTAATGTTCCAGCCAGTGTCGAACACGTGTATGTCGCCGATTGTCTATGTAATACGTGAAGAGTTTAACTTTGAATTCCTTTTTTAAGAATAATATAGTGATTTATGGGTTTGAAATTTAGCTTAAAGTATAAGAAAAAATGTTTTAATAATTGAATTATGTGGTATAAGTACATTTAAATAAGGAAATAAAACGCACATTACCAAAATGTTACATTAATTATGGATACTATTTTATTTTAAAATAAAAAATTTAAAAACTGTAAGAGATTGTTCCCAATAAAGAGCCTTGTGTAGCTTGTTTATCTTCAAAGTAAAATTAAATAAATAACACTACACAAGTTGAAGCTTTCATGTATTCCTTTATTAAAGTGTAATTTGTTTATGTCGTTATTTATCTGTAACTTGTCAGTGCGCTCTTAAATAAACGAACGTTGCTTTTCATTGAGAATAACCAGACGATTTAGCATTCCTTAAGATTCAACGGCATGTTGATCTGCAATAAAAACCGGCCAAGTTCCAGTTTGAATACCACGATTTGCAATTTCGATTTGTAATAGGAAAACGTCGAAAAATGCCCAAAAAATATGTAATAAGGCTAAGGAAGAACCCTTTAGTAAAGGGGTCCCGTTGACATTCTTCATATACAGAGCCCTACGCAAAAAAAATGATATTTATTATTCGAAAGGCGCTAATAAACAAAAGCAAAACTTAAGTTCGGAAAAAAGTTCTGTTTCAGTATTTATAGAAACCAATTAATAAGTTGTGTAAATGTTCAGTTTTAACGGATCGAAAATAAAATAGTAGTGCCGGCACTCACTCAGTTTATAAAATCTGTTATATCACTTGTATGGGAACGTACGATGCCAGCTAAAAGGTGAGGACAACAATAAATATAGGGTACATTTACCAAATCCTCGATTCGAGCGCCTCGCTCGTAAATAAATTTCTTTTCTCCAAGTTTGATTAACTGTGCTATTTATTCACAAACATTTGTAAGTTGCTTACGGATACGAAAGGAATTTACGTTTCATTTCATTTGTCCGCTTATTTTACTGTGTTTCTGTTACAGTATGCCTTTTTTGTTAAGGCAATAACGAAACAAACATTTGTATTATGACTTTCTCAGCTGCTGATTTTTTGGACAAACACGCAAAGAAGTGATTTGCTATGTGATGCAACGTAGGTATAAGATTTTTTTTATATTTATATAAAAACTTGTTTAAAAATGATGTCATATTTGTCACAGTTTCATCTGAAACCTTGGCTTCAACTCATTAACATCCTATTATTGAGGACGACTCCTTATAATCTTATAACTGAGAAGGCCTATAATATAATCCGCTACGTATATGTACGGCCTATAACATGCTCCAGTGCGGATTGGCAGTGGGACCTCCTAAATTTCCATGAAAGACCCGTCCCCGTTGCTAAGTTAACCGACCGACCTCATTATAACTGTGCAGTAATGAGAATTATGACTGATAAACAATTGAACCCACCCACGTACCAGTTTTTGGCGCCGTTAAATTGTGGTCTCAATAATTTAAATGAATGAACGATGCTCGACGTAGGCCTTTTGTTCTGCAATCAATTATTTTGTTTGCAGTGTACAATCATGTTATCGCAGCGAAATTAATTGCAATGGAGATCGATTAAGTCACATAATGTCAAATCAATAAACAAGGCGTTCACCTACGTGTCTCTATTTAAAATAATTCTCTCATTGAAGCACCGGCGGCAAAAAAAGGAAATTTAAAAGGAAGCCTTCAGTTTTGTGAATGAACATTTCCTATCTACATGGCTTGTTTGCTTATTTGTCGCCTATTGCTGTAAGCTACTGGGGAGAAGTGGGTAAGACAAAAATTATATATGATCATATTAGTATGTCATGTTTCGTCATGCCGTTTGGGCTGTAGAGCTGGCCAAAAATACGGATATACATACATACATACATACGCTGGAAAAACAACACCTTCCTTCTGGCGAAGTCAGGTAAGAAAAAATTGTTTCAAAAACGAGCCGTGCGTGATACGCCTCGATATTTTTAGACTGAATTAAATTAGATTAGTCTACTTTCTAGTATATAATTGTGAAGTCCGGTAGACTGGTGAAGTAGTGAGTCTTAAAGAAATATTTATGTCAAGACTAATTTATAAATATTAATCACTGAAATTAGTTACAATAATAGTTTTATTTTCTTGAATAACTTCATTAAATGTCTTGATATTTTAATAATGAACAAAGCCGAAAGGCTTCAAAGTTAAAACAACAAAAAAGGTTTCACGAAACTGTTATTATTGAGCAAATACGTAAGTGACATGATCTTTTCTTACTGAGCTAAATATGTAATAAAGATAATGACCAGAATTTCAATAAAACATTAAGTTAACACTTTATTTCGTAACAGAACCGGTCCAAACTTACAACGACCTACTTATGTAACAGGTTTTACGATTTTACAAGATGAATCATCCCGGGGGAGAGAATGCGTTTACAGACTAAAAATAGCGTAAAGCGTTAGATCGAAAACTTTGATTGTGATTTAAATTTGACTGGAGCAGTGAACTTGCAGATTTCGTCTCGGACGATGACCTCTGCGATTCGTTGGCTAAAGTAAACAATCTAAGGACCCACGTCTCGTCAGAAGGGAGGAGGGAAATGAGCCGACGAGTTCGGATGACAACAAAAGGACTGTGTAATAGCTCATTTTACGCATCACTGGCCATGAGCCAAAGTCGTGCATTTGATTCTTTCAAGCCCTCGCGCTGTGTTCTTCTCTGACTGATTAGCAACATTTACAGCCTTTCCTCACTGTCAACAACACAAAACACTCCATTTAGCAATACGGTAGTGCTTGAAATTTATCTGCGTATTACGAACACTTGTCTCCGCTGAGAAGATTAAGAAGTACACGTCATTCGAGAGAAACATTGTGCACGGTACACATAGGATCAGCTGTATAAATAACGTACCGAAATTCGCAGAAGGACACATCATTTTTTGCTTGCAGTGTAACTTCTCCGTTGTCTCTCTTATCTTGATATCTTCTTTTCAAAAATTAACAATAGGTGTACACACAGGCTGTTCTTACTGATTACAATTTTAACATTATTTTTAGCGGACTTCAAAATTAGCTTAAGAATGGTTTTGAAATTCAAATACGTAAAGTATCATTAAATTACATATTAATGTAAAATCAATGTAAGTATATAAGTATTCGTGAATAACGTCTGATTTTATTAAAATTAAATCAAACGCAACAAAACAAACTTGAACTTTCAAAAGCTCAATGAGCTGCCGACTAAACTTACAAGTTAAAAGTTCAGCGCTACAGTTTAGACATATTCGATCAGCTGAGCCGTTCAAAGGTCAGTTCCTGGGTCGATGACCCCGTCAATCGATTGCGCTTCCCGTCATACTTACGGAGTAATGTACTAAATCAAATAATGTTGATGCACAGAAACGTCAAAATACAGGCGTATCGACATATTGTCGTTAACATTAAACTTTGTTTATGACAAAAAGAGTTTCCTAGTGACCTTGCAGGGCACAACCCATAAGGTAGACACATCTTTAAAACTTGTAAGGTCTTCACAATAATTCTCACACTATTAAAACATATGTTATGCATTTGGCTTGTAACCTATACTACACTTCAACATGCTAATATGTGTAAATTTTAATGAATTAATGTGATTTAATTTTATAGCGTAATATGGGCAGTTGGGCAATAAACTAAGTATGATATACAATTTTAAAAAACTTACATTAATACTACTGATAGGGGTAGACAAAGGGAAGACATTATATTATGTATCTACGTTATTAACAAGTCTAGTACATCCGTTTTAAAGTTCACTAAAACAAAATTACTAGCAGTAAGGTACGCTTGGAATTCGATATCTTGATATATTGCAAGTGGGGCGTTTCCGACGCTTTTAAAACCCCGGGGGCGCCCGCTATTAATATAGAATAGGGGTTTCACCGACCTTTACAAACACAGCTTTTACTGATATGCTCTACAAACTGCCGGTATAAAAATCGGTCCCGAAAATAACAAGCGACCGCCTTGAATTTACGCCGAACACAACTGTGTTGGTTATAGAAGCTATTATGAACAATGTGAACTTAACAAAATAAATTAAGGGTATCTTTGTAACCAATTAGTGTTATCTTTATATTAAGTAGTAAGTGTAGAATAAATTTCTAAATATTTTTAAGAACGATACAAACATTACAAGTATGTGATTTGACGTGGTTGAAATTTACATGATGAGAAAGTGTATAAAGCTGTAAAGTAAATACAAATTATCCAAATTACCTAGTGATGGATTCGGTCGGGGTTGGTGAATGTCCGACTGGATCATACATGTATGTCGATTGGTTACAGAATTTAAATTAGATCATTGGTTAGGACAAAATTGAGGCATCAGAGAAGCCTGCGGTATTTTTTGCAATCGTTAGATTGATGGCAATCGTTGAGCCTTAACAAAATCCTAGTGGACTGAGCTTTTTATTTTTACCTAAGATTCACTTGTCATTTTACTTGGAAGTGTGAAAGTTTCTTATATCCTCACTTAGAAAGAAGTTTAAATATTTATGTAGAAACATCGAGTCGGTTCATCTACCTAAGATATCCACAAGGGTAATACAATTTAAATATTCGTTCCAACGATCTTTAGCTTTCAAAGCATTAACTTCTACATAATTTTAACCAAGGTCTTTGTAGTGACAGAGTTAATACACTTTGAAGTTATTTTAATGTCGAAATAAAAATATGGTACGAGCGTTCATACGTGCGGAGGAAAAAAAGTAGTTAGATGGGTGGAGCCAATGTTTTTTATCCCCACAAAATGGCCACAATAAAGACGTTTACCCTCTGTCTCTTGTCATTTTTAATTATAGAGGAAACAGAGCATGGAATGTGCATTAGCGGGGTTAATAACTCCCGGTTTTAATCCATAATTCGTAACGAGGATGTATTTGGGTGTTAAATATCTTGTTATGCATATAAATAAGTTTTAAGTAGGTAGTCAAATTTTGTAGAATAAAATACCTCATCCAACGTCCTAGGATATTTCGGTTGATTTTTGGATCCGATTTACCCTTTTTGGTGGCTCTTTATAGAGATGTATAATATTTTTTCCTTAAAAACTTTCAATTGTTGAATAAATAAAATGTAATTTTATTCTGTTTAAATTTATATTAATATCCTTATATAATGTAAAGCATGGTGCAATAA
>LGAG01000206.1:330132-345354 GCA_001278395.1 Lerema accius
ATAAACTTTTTGTACTTTGCTTTTTGATATAGGGAGAAATAAGTTTTTCACATGTGTAAGGTTTAGTAATTTAAGAAACAAGAATTTTATTAGGAGTATAGAAGGTATCGCCTGCTTTCCTACAACTTTCTTATCTAATAATATGTATTTTCCAGCGATCATTGTACATTGTGTAAATGATATCTGGTGTATTGATTAAAATCGTTGTTAATTTTAAACAACTAGGTAAAATCTTATTTTACATAATATAAAATAATATATAGGTCTCTGGTCGAAATTCCACCATAACTTATAAGTCAAACATTAGACTGTAGGCTTATTCGATCCTTTGCTGACAAATGTGAACGTCAATGTCAATTTTCTGTCAATTAGTCATTCCTTCTGTCGCGTAATACTCTTAAAAAGGTGTCCAAAATTGGACTCTTCACGCATTAACACACACGTAGATCACGTTTTTTCGGTAAGATTATTTTAGAGTCTAATTAATAATCCTGATTGAGTTAGTGTAGCCTCGCCTCGTCGCTAGTCTGGTAATAGGATTACCTAACATTAGGTCCAGTTAGTTGTCTGGCGAGTAACTAATTCCGGCAGCTAGTCAACTTGCTACTCAAATAAACTGACAACCAGAAAAGTTATCTGAAAGTAGGTATTTACACACCACATTATAGAAACGTAACTAGTCAATTACTATTATTGCATTGTCGTGAGAACTTTGTTTTTTTGTGTAACCATAAACTATCTTACGCTACGCTTTAATATTTTTAGGAGTTTCGTATTTAAAGAATGGATGTGTATCTTGTACTGTTTCTAAAAGATAGAGATTTAATAGTTTTACAGTTTCTGTTTGTAACTGCCATTTTAATAACATTTTTCCGGGTGCGTTATGGCATTTAATTAATTTTAAGGACCTATTTCTTAAAATTGGCATTTATTTAATTTTAAGAATTAAAATTTATTAAATATCATAAGGAAGTAGGTAAGCCGTTCATGACCTTTTACATAATATGAAGCTAATTATATTTAATTGATAAATTTAAATTAGTATGAATCACTAAGTTTATAAATAAAGAATTTATAAATAACTTGGCTACGGCGCCACCTATCGTCTGGGCAATACAAATGTACTATGACCTCAATCTGTCGTCGTTCAGAACTTATACATCAATACATGTACCTACAAATGCATCAACGATATTATGTATAATATAATGACGAGGAATATACATATAAAAATAATTATTATTTTTGTCGTATAATACCATACCATAGGTAATAATTAGCTGCGTAAATAACAATAATTATTATAGGAATAATCATTATATAACTATATCAGCGTATAAAAAATTATGTAACAATTTATACTACGACTGCATAGATAAGATAAAATAAACGACAGTTAATAATTAATCTATCAACGGTTCAACTGTAATCGGCAGCTGCATTAACCAGTTAATATTTAACTGGAGCAAGCCTTAATATTCCATCGATCATGGTAGCATTAGGATGCAATGCCCTACATCGACTCGATGGAATCATGAATAGATTTTATTGCTCTAATTACTTGCCCGAAGTAGCAATACTTTGTACTTATCTACTAAATTATTTACCTACCTAAGGATAGATTAATGTATTAACATTAATGCTACATTGTCAAAAGCCAGTACATTAATATAGAAATAACTATAGAAAAGGAATATTTAATGTAATGACTTCACCAAATTGCAATTAAATCTGTTTATGAATCTATGCGTTAGGTATTATCTTTCTGGTAGACAGACGAAAATTAAGAAAGGTTTTAAATTGGGCTAAACTGTACCTATACTTACAGATTTTTTTAAATCTCTAGACTAGTATAGTATAGTTCACAACGTTAGGAATAACGATAAACTGACTGGCACTGTATACCTTATTATATTGTTCATCTTCTTCAAGAATCTATTTGAAATCAAATTGAGTTTTATTTATTTTACCGCAGCATTATACACCAGCGTTATACGTAGATATGAATGTTCTAAAGTAACCCTTAAGCATGATAAACCGTATCAAACTTAGACGTCTATTGTGCGACAAAATGCGAAAAAATATTCCGTAAGCGTACAGAAATTCTCGCTAAAATCCATACAAAGGAGTAACCAGGAAATATTCAGTTCTCCATACGTATCTATAAAACATGAGCACCTGCAAGCGATGCGGCTGACAATGGGTATCCTTCGTGTGCAGGATACTTGCAACGCTTCGCCGCAAACGATCAAGAGCCTTTTGTTTCCATACCACACGCAAACCATGTGTGAACAGACTGAAAAGCTTATCCTGCTGTGGGGGAAACTGTGTGCCCCCAATACATGCAATGCCCACGTCTTTCGAAAGGTTTCAAATATCCCCCCTATTTCTGTTTCCACGCACTCATTGATAAGTGGCTGCAGTCTTGGGTGGTAAGTTACTTGCTTTTAAAAACTGACTTAGAAGACGCCTAACCAGTCTGTATTGAGCCTTGAAATAGTTCATGAGCAAAGATCTAACATACGACGACGAAGAAACCAAAAAAAATTACTAAACTAAAGCAAATTTTAAACAATTACCTATATGTTTTATCAATAGACACAGCACATACGAGTAGCTGTCAAAAGTAAAGGGTTAACATAGACATCTTCTAGCAGGATTTATTGAATGAGTCTTCAAATCCATAGTTTCAGATAAAAAGTAATGGTCCAATTTCGACCATAGAGCGGTCTTGTAGTAATCTAAAAAGTTTACGCAATATAGGGCTATGTTTCCATAACAGACCACACCGTACGCCCGTATATTGCCCTCGGTTCGTTCAATCGGTCGTTGTTACCGAGATAAAAATCTCATTACGAACTCACTTGATTCATTTCGTAACTTGTTTCATCTTTACTGATACACTCGTAATATTGAGAAACATTATTATTTACTTACCATAATGTAGCTGTAATATGTACAGTGGTAGACATAAAAAGGTTATTGCTAGCCTTGTTTGCTATCTTTTCAATGTTAGTGCAATGTATAAGGCAATTTATTTCTTCTACGTTTAGCATACCAGAAACGCAGTGATGAAATTTCTTATGGACTTTTTTTAATACTTCTTTACCAAAAGATACAATTATTGTAAACCCGAAAAAGCTTCATAAGATTTTTAAGTCATATATTTTCTAGAAGTTTGTGTTAGTGTCTCAAAATGAAAGGAAAACGTCCATCGTTGGATAGCATCGCCTACGCACCAATAAGTTATGGGACAGGAAAGTGAATGTAGTGTAATTGCGCACTTTATGCCAATACACGTTAGCGAGGGTGACACGGTGAGACAGAAACTAACTTGCTATTAATATTTCCTTATAGCAATGAATTTAGATCAGAGACATAATTAAGAGAACAAGAATCTAATTTTCGTATCAGTAGAAAGAAAAATTCTCAAGACAAAAAATTTCAAAACATCTTCGCCTATTTCAGAAGTACTGGAAACCGTAATTTAACCCTCAAAAGTTAATCAACAAAGTTAAATTACAATTAATAAGTAACTTTGTTCAACTAGACACTAAAGTACCTCGTAAAATGCCGGATCTATAATTTGATGAACCCCACTTAAAATTACACACTTAAAATATGTTAATGAGCCCACATGTAGTCCAGAAGCATTATACAATAATAGTGCTGAATGGTTGCATATCACATCGCGATGGTCCAGTTATCACTCATAGCTCGTTAACACAAACACGACCTAGTTGCGGCGCAGGAAGCTGCCAGCGACCACGCCGTGCGTAATCAAATTTGGTTCAACTCCGATTTCAATCGAATAGAACTTTTTCCCTAAATTCTTAATGATGTTTCTTAATTGGACTTACTGCTTGTTGTTACATTTGATACTGAATTAATTACTTTTCAACTTTTTTTTTTTCTTTAAATTAAGCAGCTAGTTTACGTAGTTAAACTTTAGGAAACAAAATATTCCTTAAGTTTGTTTATAAGTGAGTGAAATAGTACTACCTACATTTAGTTTCAGTTTCATCTTTTAGTTTTTTCAGTTAATGAAACTATTCAGCGTAGAAACAATGACTTTAATTGCAATATTATATCAAAATCTCACCATAGCTATATGTATATTAACGTCGGAAAACTGAATTAGATCTGTGATTTCACGTCGGTATATCCAATTTTATTTAACATCTATCAATAGGAATTAATTACTACCTCGACATATTTTAACTTCAAATCATTGTTGCTTGTCAGTTTTCAACTTAAATTTTTTATCAATTTGTCAGAAATTCACGGTTAGTAGCATTTGGATTTGTTTCCCGAAATAAATGGATGAAATGTCGTCAGCCTCATGGAGTATTAGAGGACGTAAAGGAATGCCTCCCACTCGTCAGTTAGCCCATTAATCTCCACACAAACGGTCCGTCCGTCTGTCACTGCCAGTAATCTAATACGACACGCCAGCTTTTTGTCCCTGTATTACTTGCACTCTAGGAATACGTCTTAAAAAGGCCGTTAATCCGTCAAGAGATAACGGCCCTTTATGGAGCAATCGATGATTCTTCTGATAGAAGATGTAATATAAAAGAATTTGAGCCTAAATCAAAGAATCGGAATTAATTATGATACTTGAAATTTTATTTTCAGTTCTATATTACGATGCTTTATTTCAAAACAAGTTAAGCGAGATGGTGTTGAGTAAATAAAATGCTGATGTTATTTCACCCCATACACGCGCTCACGCACCTACGCATCCACGCATGATTCTACGTAATTTATGCAGATAAATAAACCCTGTTTACAACACTCTCAACGCTTCTTATTTTGTTTTGCATAAAATAAACCACGGACATATCTATTTAAGGCAGGCAGAGAAAAATAGGTGGGGCACAACAATGCCGGGCTCAACAGATACGGATCCAGATAGCGCACAATGGAATAATGCTCCCAGTTTCCGGCAAGGGCCAGACGATACGGCAAACCTTCGTCGACAGGGCGGGTTTTCTGCTTATTATGCGAGCCGTAACGTTAATGACACGTACAGAATAGAAATTATGAAGCTTCATATGATTACGTCTCTCGGGTAAAACAAGGTATAAGCAGTGATAAGTGAAACTGAATATGGTAATAAAATAAGCAAACTTACAGCTGACTTTTCGTGATGTGTACTGCGTCCCGATCGTGATCTCGTTGGCGCCGCAGAACTTGTAGTCACCATTAATAACAAGAGTCCTATCACAGCGAAGACGGTCAGCACGCGCACATTCATTGTCCTAGCGATCGCACACATGCTCTCCCGCGAATCCCGAGCGCATTTACATTTCAAATCAGCGGCCCGCCTTGAACCACCATATACGTCGACCTGCACCCTCCTCCTGATAATCGATCCCTTTCCGTATTCGTCTTCTTTCTTATGCAACAAACACCCTGTCGGCGCCCGAACTCGCCTTTGATAATCATTTCGATATCCGGACTCTCTTTCGCTCGTTATACTATATTTATCTAATTCAGTCGTTTCGTCAGTAATTACTTGAAATTTCTTGGAATGTCCAATATTCGCCATTTTCGTATCGGTTTCATGGACACATAAATTATGTACATTTATACTTTTTGGTGCTTCCTCTGAAGCAGTTATATTAACATCCATGACAAACGATGCCGCCGTTATTTCTTTGTATTGCAAAGCTGCAGATGCAGCTACATATCTAGGTTATTGTGTTGATTAATGAGTTGTAGTTAGTGGATGTAGACGGTATTGGTCATCTCAACATGTTAAGGCGTGGATACTTCGATATCTCTCGTTTACACTGTCGAATTCAAAGCGTAAAGTACATTATCGGCTTGTTTCCGGTACCGTGTGCCAGTATAATTTCTCTGTGGACGGGAAGCTGCGTTATCGTGCAACGTGGGCGGTTCGTGTTTGTTTTACACTTATAATATTCTTGTATGCACAAGATATCGAAGCGATTTTCTGCAACAAAAGATAAGTGTTGATGAATATTACTGATAAGACTAGAAGAGTCGAGAGCAATGACATAAGAATGTCCAACATTAAATAAGTATGTGGTGGTGATAAGATTGATCGACCCATATTGATAAAACTGTTGACCAATAGTTCATCTGGATTAAATAACTACTTTAACGTAATCATTATGTAGACAGTACCACCTATGTTACAACGACGCTACATAAATAACATTGAAATGATACCTTCCTGGTATCAGTGAAGTTTTCAACAACAAGAACTCAAACAAGTCTTACAAAATGATGCTCTTCATAAAATATTGTCCTTTGATAGCAGAACTTATATATATAAAATTATGTTCCTCAGATAACACTTGAGAGGCATCTTCGCATAAATCTTCATTTGTTAGCAACAATGATATATTTCAAAACATTATTGTTTCCACTTGAAACATCGGAGTAATTTGTGAAATTAGTGACCAAACTTTGGAGATAAGTTCAGGAAAATAGTTTCATACAATATTACTTTATTAGTACTATCATAACGTACAATTAAGAATTGTGGGCTAGTAAGAATACAATTACGTATATTTATCATAGCAACTCACAGACATTCGACTTGATGCTATTGATAATGATAACCAATGCTTTATGTAATTTCAGATAAAGAATCAGCCTTCCATTATTAAAAACATTTAGATTTTGATTTTCACTATGTGAACCACAACGTGCTAATAAAACCAATCAAACGTTAGCCAGGTAAAAAGAGCGAAATTTAATCATAAACTAACATCAAAGTTTCGAAATATAGTTGTCAAGGTAATTCTTATAACATAAAAAATTACTATTGAATTGAATTCTAATTTTTATGATCATAAGGTAAAAGATACAAAAATCGATCTTAAAAATGAAAATCTAGCCGTACTATTAAATGGGTACCTTATTAACTAGTATTTATTTTAGGTTAAGGACAAAATTCGAGATTCGAAATTATGTCCACAATCACACTTAGGATGAAAGCTGTTGTGAAAATAATTATTGTGGGGAAATAAACACACTGGGAGTTTCATAACAAAAGGGTGCAACGTTGCTATGGTAATAGGGGAGTACTGTGGTGAACAGCTGACAAGGGAAGCCGATTGGTAATGGTTTTTATGGAACAATATTATTAGGGTTTTTAGGTATGAATTCCGGCTCAATATGTTATGTGCATCAAATTAAATTTTTTTTTTAGAACTTTTAATAAGTTTTGGTCATTTTTCGATTGTCAAAATAAACGTATGTCCTCATTATGATCACTATTTATTCCCTACCACAGTAAAAACTAATGAAATAGAAACTTATGTCAATGATATTGAAGATTATAAATTTCATTACGTAGAAATAGAAACTAAAGATGATTCTTGAAGAGATGTAATAAAGTTTAGGGATGAATCTGGACAAATTTGGAAGGTTTAAGGATGTAACAAGGTTCGTGATAAAGGGCGTAACCGCCCTACGATATTGCTTAAACAAGCATTTTGCCTACACGATCACATTGTCGTGCCCACTAACGTTGACTGTTGAACTGAGATTACATAACAAATTGTGTACGTAGGTTGTATTTGTATCTATTATAATATAGATTTAGCTATAATACTGACAAAAAAGTATGGTTGCAATGTCTACGTACATTAAATTAACTTTTGAAACTAAATGTTATAATCATGTAGATTTTAATTATGCAGCCCGGTAACGAATTTGTTAATGACATTGCCAACGAAGTCCTGGGTTCAATTCCTAGCTGAGGAAGATGCATAAGTGGCAGTTATGAGATTGTTTTCGGTTTTGTTTCTAATATCTATTAATTGGTTTTATATATTATTTGAATAACGAGGATAAGTGCCTATTATTTTATTTAAAAAAATACCATTACCAAGAAGCTAAATCTCTAATAACTCATCGAAGTATTAACTATACCTGTGTTTGCTATCACTATGTATCAGTAAGAATTGTTTAAACTAAATCATTTCATCGTTAATACTCATCGGTAGGAAAATATTATCCGAGACATAAAAACATACAAATATAGCAACCATCATTAGAATCCATCAATAAAGCTCATCTTAACTCAACCATGCCCAAAAATTATAAGCCAGCACTTACATTAACTTAACTCGCTCTATTTTGAGCTAAGAAACCCATGAAAACAAAACAATGCTCCGAACGCAGACTGCTTCCTTTCCTTTTCGTTTAGCATCACAGAAAGAGATAGATATCCCACATAGCTTGCACTGAATACACCCAACAGAACTTCAGGATTCACTGAAACCCTCATTAATTTCGTATTCACAATTCCTACTATTTTAACTACTTCAAATTACAAGTATACCGAGTATAAAAATAAACAATAGCACGTGCTTAAAAAGCGGGGATAGACTAAACGTTTTTTGTCTTTAAATAACTGTTCGTTTGGTGGTTCGCATACAAAGGTTTCGTAAGCGAAAATAAACAATGTGGGGAGTGAGAATCGACCGGCACGCTCGCCCGCCCGCGAACAGACGCGTTCTACTACTAAACACTAAAGTTCAGCAGAACCCGAGAGTGCCGAGTGAATGCATGCGCTTGCCATGTTTCATGCGCCTTGCATGTGTGCGTGGCGCTTTGTGGGTTATTACCGTCGACGCACAATGAAGAAGTGCGTACAATTTCGTTTGATTAGAATTTCTTTTAATAAAGCCGAGCCGCCATTGTTTAGACTCAGCTTCTATACACTCATTGTACTACGAAACAGGGAACTTATTAGATCCCAATCCAAAGTTCTTTAATGCAATTAACACCACACCAGAAGAAAGGAAGTTGAAATAAAAACGGAGAGTTCAACTGTACCCATTGCATTATCGCATACTTTTATTGTAGACCATAAAATAAATAACAATACAACAGAGTGTTTAATTGTTGTTCTTAATGAAGATTTTATCACTTAACAAAGATTTCTGCAAGATAAAGCTGGCAAGAAGAATGAAAGAATTGCCGAAGCATACTTAAAACTTAAAATAAAATTATTATTAGAAATAATAGAACAACGTACGAGAAAGGACAAAAAATAACAGAAAACGAAGAGCAAAGCAACGGAAAAAGTTATTTATATTCAAAAATAATCTATAAAATAAATAAACCGGAAGTTAGTTTGATCATTTTTATTTCAGCGGAAGAAATATGTGAAATAAATTAAACAAATGGGTCCACTCTATTATATAAAAGGTGTGTTTCAAATAAAATGAACATTAATTAAACATTGATAACCAATTCAAGGGTTTTGAAAAATGGAACTGAGTAAGTTTGGCTAGATGTTGGGAATTAACAAAATTTTCAAAATTTTTAGTACTTATAGGAATATTCAAAATTTTTAGACTAATGTAATCTGAATTTTAATTTGTTTACTCATTTGTGAAAATATGAAAAAAGGAAGGACGCAATATTCCACCTTGTGCCACACCGCACATAAATATTAAAAATAAATATACCTACTTTAATATTAAAATTGCGTGTGTACCTTTATCGTTTTGAGCTAAATATAGGTAGTAGTCGATCCACAAGGACATAGCCAAAAACGTAAAAACATTTGTATGTTAAATAGTAGAAAATCATTTTTTTCTAAATAACGTACCTACTCTATTAACATCTTGACTCTTTTAAATTTATTCAAAGGACACGGTATCAAGTATACAAAAAGAAAGATTTCCATCTGTAGGTACTTTACCTTGCTAAAATTTAGATTGGCATCGGCGTTAGTTGCAACCAAGATCCTATCCGTCTAGAGTCTAGACACTTACTTACTTCAAGAGCTTGGTTAACTTTGCACATAGTTTAAAGTCTTTAAAGGATTACTTGGAGCATTTTGATCCTGAATTTTCTCTCCCTAGTGACTTTTAGTATAAGAATTAGAATTTTATGAAGTTTTAAAAGACTAACAGAATGTAATACTGTAATTACTAAGTTCTTTAAGCATCCATCTAATATCATTTACTTGTTCTTCTATATTGATAAATTAAATTCTTAATTTTTGAAATAATATTAAATCCCTTTTAGAAAAATATTACTCCAAGAAATAAGAGTTGCGATTAAAATGACAGTTAATTATCTATGCGTCTCTTTCGAACTCACCTATTGTTTAAATTATATTAAAAGAGACGTATGAATTGCTTACATCTTGTAATAAAAAATGGAGTTTGACTAAAACCGCATAGACAAAAAATCTGAATTATTTGTGATCGTTCATATTTTTCAGTTACGAATATGTGAATCACGGTTTAAAGGAAAACATTTTTACACATAATTGTCTGTGATGTTACACCGGCCATTTGGCGTATAGCCATAGAGAATCCGATAATAATTATTGTATTTTTTTATCACAGTACAATGACTTAGAATACGTAAATAACTTTGTTCTCGGATGTGGCCATAAAAAAACACATAGAATTTGAAATATTCATTAATTGTTACATTAAAAATTGTATATCTACTGAAACAATGAGTCGTCTTCAAACAGATGTATCACACACCAGGCAATAGATTCGACGATGATTTATTAATATTATTTAGATTTTTTTTTATCTGCTTACGTTACGGAATGACCTATAATTGCGTAAAAAAATACGAATCATCAAAGTGTAAATTACACTTAAGAATCTTCAATCGTTACACATACATACTTGTGATTCCTGTATTTAATGTAGGTTATCTGTTATTTGTTTATTACGGTCATCAACAGGATGTCAATGCAAAGGTAATACTTAATCTATTACCGGAAAAAATATCGAGTAGGTAATACGAGTATGTCTCAAAACAATCATTCATCATTCGCATTTCCGTTGGTACAGTGATTAAAACTTCACAGTATTATGACGTATAAAAGTGTGTCAGTACAATTTTGAAAACTACAATTTCTACAATACCTTTGCTTCCGTGCTTCTGTAGAATATTTCCACTCAAATCAGAAGAATTCGGTATGAATGTGTGATCAAGGCAGACACTTAAATCATTCATAGAACTGTAAGCAAAACAAACAGGATAAAATGGGTTACATTTAAAAGCCAACCTCTGTCTCAAGACAGTAGGTAATAATATTTTGTGTATATTTTCTTGTTTATACCAAATTTCGAAAATTTCTTTGAAGTAAAACGCGTAGAACTCTCCGCAAGAACTGCTGGGTTCGGGTCTACTCTCACAGTCTGAGGGGTACAGGCCAAAGGCCATAGTCATAACATTTTGGAGAACTCTCAGGTATACAGGTTTCCTCGTGATGTTTTCCTTCACCGTAGCAAGTGATAATTAGTATCTAATACGCACATAACTTTTGAATTATACTCGTATGTGCGTGCCGTGAACCCAAGAACTTCCGTTTTGAAGACCAACCTTCAAACCACTAGGCTATATTCATAGTAAGTATCCAATAAATACCAAGTTGGTAAACTAGAAATTAGAATAAGAGTTAATATAATAATTATAATAATTATATAATAATGTGTAATAATACATTACGTTCGAGACTTCCTTAAGATGGGCACCATAATACGTGACATTGTCCACAATTAACATTCTAAAATAACATTTTCATTGGAGATAATAATTTTAATGGTAAACAGTGTATAATGTTAGGGCTCACGTAGGGTTATATTATCAATATTAATATTAATATTCATTTATAGTTAATAATACTATTACTGGAATTATAAATTTAATTGAAGCGTACAAGAGGCGACCATCTGTAGTTAGGAGTAGCAACGCAACTTTTGACCAACTTTGAGTGTGACAAATACGAACGATTACTAACAGAACCTATTAAACAACTTACAGTCCCCCACAGTCCTGTTCAAAGTTTGTTAATGTCCATGGGCAGCAAGAGTTGGTGGCTCTGCCAGTTATTTTTCTTTTTTTCTCGTTTTCATTTGCTATCATCGTACAATATTATAAAAGAATGTTGGATGTCAAATGAATGGGATTAAAAAAAAAATATTTAATAACTTTTTCTCGTGCTTTATTTATATATTTTTTGGATACTCTAAACAATATCATATTTCTACTCCACTTTACTGCACAATACATATCATAAAAGCCTCTTAATTACACCAACCGAACTCAAGGCAAATTATATCGCGACAAATAGGTAGATACACTTACCAAGGCACCATAACATTTATAGGCATTAAAACCAGGAAACGCAATATTCTAAATATACTGCAGCAACTCAGCATAGCTCGCTTTGTTTGGATAAACAGGTAGACACCGAAACAATAACATTTCATCACAAACTCTGTATACAGCGAAGTCCTAACTCTTATGTTAATAAGACCACTTACCTCTTCTACTAATAAAATTATAAGTACCTATAAAAACTAAGCAATTTATATTTTAAAGGTAGCTCTTGAAGATTTATTCTGAATTTTATTATAATACTTTTATTGCTTTACGTAATACCTACACAGTCCTTTAAAGTCAATTTAGTTATTTATGTTAATGAAGGCTTGGAGCCAACTTAGTAAGTACTATGTACTCGCTGTTAATAACTTAAGAGTTTAGTTAGCCGCCATTTTATCTACCTTATTACGACTGTTTATGACAGATAAGTACCTATAAGGTACAAATTAATTTTACAACTCGCAGCAATTTTACAACTTGCACAATAAGTAATAATCTATTTTATTCTAATAACAGAACCTATATAACCTACACGATTCTAACTGTAAAATAAAGTCAGATGTCGTCAGTAATTGATATACTCGCAACTAAAGCCGTTGTCTAACAGACAGCGAACCAAAAGTGTAGCGAAGCATTTTTATTTTTTAATGAAAAGTATCCCTTGTGTCTAGTCACATAGACGGGATTTTCCAAAGAAAGCGAACCGACTTTCAATATGACCAGATTCAAGCGTTACTATAAATTACTAAATGAAAACCCTTCCCCACGCTTTCGGTTCGTTGTCAATTTGACGACAACTTTCTAGGGCTTAAATTTGTCATGATGTGACTCGCTTTTCAGTTCTATACGACATCGCTTCTCTTCCGATTTTCTACGCGACTAATTGCAAGCAATATATTAAAAACCAAAAACGAATCGTCAGCTTCCGCCGTAGGTTAACAAGGTCTTTAAGTTCAAGTTAAGAACAAGCGGGTTAGGGGCAGGTCCAGAATGTGTACACATGGGTAATATTTCACACAAACTGTCTTGATAAAGGCTGGAACACACGGCACCGTAAAAGGCGAGTGCGTGCCTCCACGACCCGGGCGACGTGACTGCGACCCGTCCCAGCGCATGGAAATCGGTCACGGCGTCACATGTCTTTGAATTATAGAAAAGGGATTCATGTGCTTGTCTAAATATGTAGGAACATTAAGCTGGTCTCTATTGGAATAGAATGAACTAGTTTAAATTTAAAAGAAATAGTGCATTAGGTATATGGCATTACCACCACTAGGTAACGCTTTCAATAATAGAAATAACGTCAACTCTCTAATAATCGTAAACTCGTTTTTAATATAGGTACTAAGGGTGTATAAATCTACTGTCACCAAAATGTATTAGTAAAAAGGATAAGAAGATTGGCATAATGAGCCTGTCAGCGAAATAAAAGGTCCCGAATTTGATCCCTAGCTAAAACTAATATTTATGGGACAAATAATTAATTGCTCTCGGATCTTAAGAGTGTATGCTATCTTACTTTAATTTGTGTTTTTTATGCCACCCACGAAACAGGTAACAACACTCGCTAATAAAAACCAAGTATTCCAAGTAATGCCTAGCTTTTAATGAGTGCTTATTAATAAAAATAAATAAATCCAAAGTAAACTTTTCCTCAAAACGAAGTAACACTGTCTTAACATATACTAACATTAATTATTCACCGATGACGTGTGATGAGTAACTGCCCAATCGTTGGTCGTACCCGCTGTTGCACTTACACAGTTCCCAGTACATGACCTGATACAAACTTGTCTACCGTTACATACTTCCCATACGTTTTCGTATGACTAACTCTTGTTTTACGACAGCCAATTTCATTGAACACTCAATCCGAGTTTATAGGTTCATCGCCGCTATATTGAATTGTTAATGTGTCATTATGTCGGATGCCGAATGATTTTCCTGTAATTTTGTGCTTTATGTATGGAGAACAACGAATTCTTTTTCCGTGACTTATGTAACCTAGGTTTAAATAAATCGGGGTCAGTTGCATAACGGGAAAAATGTAGGTAAACAAAAATATTTTGAGCTCTTCCGTATTTGATAACGCACATGCTAAGATCATTAAAAATAAAATCAAATTTATTAATTAATATGATTGCAATTAAAATAAGACAGACACAAATTAAAAAAAAAATTAAAGAATAAACAGTAATTTAATGTTAGGTATAATAAATTTCAGTATACTTCTAAATATTTTTTTAAATTAATGAAATGAATAAAAGTAGTGCCAAGATTGTTTACCTTTTATATCACGACGAAAAAAACGAGGTATAGTAGCATAAACTTTAGAATCGTTTTCACTTTTCAGTGTCATAATCTATTTTATTTCCATGCATAATGCGCCCTAATCACAAACCAACGGAGACAACCAATCCAAGTTATCTTGTCAGATCAGCGTTGACACGACAATAACGACAATGAACGTGGCGTGCAGACATCAATTTAGACAAGGTCACCGAGGAACTGAGTTATAAGGGACTGCCTACTCTGTTCAGTACAGATTCAACGGTTCCTGAAGTTAAATGCATCGTGTCGCGGCCTATCTTTTAACAACTTTGAAATTATGGTCTAACCTATTTGCTTAGCTAAAAAAATAAAGACATTTTTTTATAAACAGAAAAAAAAATATTACAATTTCAAATGTACCTAGCTTAATTAAAAAAATAATGGCATAATTTGTGTATGAACAGGAGAAATAATTTAATTACAATTTCAAATATTAATAGCTAGCTAACGATAAAACATTAAGGATAGTGTTATTCATAAATCGTTGGCCACTGTCCCATTCAATAAAAAATAGCAGCCAGGAAAACTATATTAAAACTAGTGAAACTTAAGAATACTAACGTAACGTTTTCTATGTCCATCGCTGTTAGATCAGTTCATGGATTATATGTTTATATTTTTCAGGTCTCATCCAATATGATTTCTCGACCCACCAGTGGGCCGCGATCTATACTTTGAGAAACAGAAGATAGATCACTATGAAAATTGTGGAATGTTTGAAGACAATTTACGTTCCAATGCACTTTATAAGGCTAT
>LGAG01000206.1:346635-387599 GCA_001278395.1 Lerema accius
GGCCTAATTTTAAATGTAGCTTAATTTAAAAAATAATGGCATAATTTGTGTATGAACAGGAAAAAAAAACTAAATTATCATTTAAAATCTTAATAGCTTACAAATGATAATACGTTATGGATATTGTTATTCATAAATCGTCAGACACTGTCCCATTCAATAAAAAATAGCAGCCAGGAAAACTATTACCACTAAAATTTGTGAAACTTAAGAATAGTAACGTAATGTTTTCTATGTCCATCGCTGTTAGCTCAGTTCATGGATTATATGTTTATATTTTTCAGGTCTCATCCAATATGATATCTCGACCTACTAGTGGGCCGCGAAAGTACTTTAAGAAACAATAGACAGAATGATCACTATGAAGGCTATAGGAGGTTATAGATAGGACAGTCGATTTTGTTGTTACCAAATAGGATAGGATAGAATAGAATAAATGGGTGTTCAATTAATTCTTATCTATTAGCTACTGCCTGGACCTGGAGTCATGGATACCAAATTGCTTAGTAATTATCATAACCTATTCAGACGTTTCCTAAGTGTAAATTGATAATAATTGATTCAATTGATATAATTTGTCATGAGTGTGAACATTCATCAAATATTTGATTCATTTCCTGTCATTGGTCAAGGTCCTCGTTAATTGATGACGCACTATCACCTAATATCAGACCTAAGTATCTGTCATTCATTAAATGCAAATCTGTTCTGCAAATTTTGCTGATGGTACCTACCTATTGTTGTTATGATATTATGTGTACTTAACACATCGCACAAAAACTGTAATAGAGTTCATTATTTTCTGTAAATAGCTGTAATGTGTGTTATAGATTTTTGTCATATCTTGTAATAAATCTTTTACGATATACCTAGACCTATTTTTGCAGTGTGTACAAGCTGACAATAAATTTACAACTCACGTGAATAAACAATTAATCGACAATAATAATCAAAACTGCAACAAAAAAGCTTGTCATTGGTGAACCTTGAACAACAAAGAGCCTTTTGAAGGGCGTAGTTTACAAACAAATATTTAAATAAACGATATCCAACACAATTAGTAACAATTAGTTTCGCTCTGGCAGATCGTCGACCCGGCGCGACCGACATCCTGCGATACGATAATGATCGACTTCGACCACTTCCAACAATAATATACACTTTGTATAATAATTTGCAAATATTACATTTAGGAGATTGGAGCGATTCAATTTAAAAATCGTCATCGTCATTTTAAAAATCGAAAATTAAGTATGAATAAGTGTAACAACTTCTTAGGAAATGTAACAGGTAGTGTTAATTTCGACTTTGACACTGCATTAATCACTAATTGATTTGATTTTATCTTTGGATATTATACCCGACTTCAAAACCGACCTCAAAAGAAAGTCACTAATCCGTTATTTTACACTTTTCGATTACCTTTTTTTGAAGTTGGTTTTTTAATTTTTTAATAATTATTATTTTTGTTACTCCTAAAAACATAATTACCAGTCGGGTTTTTCTATTATTATTTACTTCTTTAATTATTATGTAATTGAGAAATATCCAATTTAATTTTTACACTGTAAAGCTTAAAGCAAGCAAAAAGAGAAATAGTTAGGTTTATACATATACCATAGCCCATGTTTAGATTTACAAGCACGATTTACAAGCATCAAAATTTAACGTATAAACCTTAAATATAAATCCTAAGAGACTCGGCCTCAAAGTTGCGGTTACCCCTGTATCGTATAGTGTAGAGGTTCAAACTCAGTCCTCAAGAGAAGCGGTGAACCGATGACCGACCTCAAATTGAACTTTACTTAAGTTTGAACTTGGATAACATTGTTAATTACTTGTTTAATTGGTTGTTTATAATAACTATTACATCGCAGTGATATTAGACTTCCATCACTCTCTTAAAACTAACCCGTCTAGATTTTCTAACCATAGACAGTTATTTTTCTTGAAGTTCTAACACACTGACCTCTAATGGACGACGTAAAAGCTCCATTACCCCTATTTGGGGGTCACGGGGTTCTGGACCACCCATAGCACGTCAAATCACAGACACTATTAAACCATAGTCCTCGTGAAACATCAAAAAAGTTGGTAATCCGTTACATTAAAAATCCGTTTAGTTAAAAATCATAGGCAGAGTGATCGAGGTACAGTTATAGAAAAACATTCCAGTGACATGAAATGAATCATCTTTAAAATAACATGCATTAGGAACGACCTCAAATCTAATGATTTGAGTTAATACTCAGAGAAAAAATTGTTGGGTTAGGTCTTTGTTGTACTAGGTATCCGAAAAAAAGGTATGCGAGATAAATCTTTAAGTTTTATTTTCACAGACCGCTAAAATGACTCACGAGTATCTGTGAGATTTTGTAGTAATCATGTTAGTTTCGAATCATGTTCCTTTGGCCAGCAAAAAGTCGAAAGAACTAAAGTATTGCTAAGTCATCTTTTTTTCTGATGGAATACGGTTTAGGTCAATTCGTTTGTGCCAGTTATGTAGGTAAAGAAATCTGAATTGTTACGGCCTTATTAATAAAATAAAAATATTTTAACACACGCTTGTTCCTAGTTTACGCTCAAACTAGATTGTCCCTGGATTCATTTTAATCCGAAGATCAAATTAGAGTTTATGTCTCGCTTACTCTGTGTTTAGTATCTAACTAATAACTAAATTGTTATAGAAGATTGATATGGAATCGATTAAAATAAATCAATAATTCTTAAAGTTTTGACTTGTTAAGCAAGTTATTGCGTTCTAAGACGAAATAAATATAATTTAATTTTGATTTGATGATTGCATTTCTATAACTGAAAGTTTACCTGATTTTAGTAACGGTTACAACACCATTGACAGACAACAACATCACCACCTAAGGAGTGCTATTGGAAATCTAAACTCATTTCAGGACCGTCTTAAAAATACACATTTTTTTTTAAATCTTTCCAGCTTAGTGACATACCTAGAGTGACAAACACATTCGAGAGGTTTTTATATAAGGACAATTATCTATGACTACACTAATTGTCCTTATAAACTGTATTAATACCATAATAGTATTAAAACCGACTGCAAACCACATGGTAGGTACTAGACGTGAAGCGTGAATCATTATGGGGAACCGCATATCCTATTCCGCGTTAATTATTTCACTATAACCCGCCCTCGATCATACAGTTTCCATGATTATGTACCTACCTGTGATGATCTGTAATCAATTAGGAATTAAGTGATTAATATTTTTTTATGCCTTAAATATTCAAAGCAGACACGTAATTTGGAATCCAACATACTACAAAATAATCACAATTTAAGGGCAACAGACGCAACGGAGAAATGAACGTGCCAGGATATGGGATTTTACGCTAACTATATTTTTGCGCGTAGTTCCCAACAGCATATTTATTTTACATTCAATATCTAACATCATAATAATAACCCCCGAAACGGGAGTTCCTGAGTTTAAACCCGGCACGCACTTCTAATTTTCAAAAAGTTAGTAACTAATTAACACTTGCTTCGGTGAAGGTAAACATCGTGAGGAAACCGGCACATCTGAGAATTCCCCATAAATTCTCAAAGGTGTGTAAAGTCTTCCACACTGCACCTGGGCAGCGTGGTTACTTCTTACATTGTAAAAGGAGACCCGAGTTCAACAGTGAGATACTATGGGTTGTGATGATGGTGACCATCATGGTGATGATAATAGCGATAGTCTTACCAATCACCGTCAAATCCAACTACTTAAACATCATCTATGGTTATAAAGATGTCATCAGGAATAACAATTAAGACAGTTATAAAGGGTGAACGCGTGGGTTATAATCATCGATTCTTTTAATGAGCAATTATGGTTCTATATCATTTATCATTGCAATAGATTAAGGCAACAGACGGACAGACAGTGTCGGTGAGTCAGCCTCATGTATGACACACATCGTCATACACGCGACAAACAGGCGTTTTAATGTAACATCCTACCATCAATATACCTATCAACACTTTTTAAATGGCATAGTAACATTGCCTCTTATAGGGTTCCATAGATTAATCAGAAACCTTATCGTATCTTTGTCCTATTACTAAATCTTAGACCTAGCTCAGAGACCCTTTGAACTAATAAAACGGTAATTTGAGACAGATATAAAATAAATAAGTAGGTACTTATTACACCGATCAATTAGTAGAACAAAATCTTCAAAGAGAAATTGCGCTTACCTAACTGCGCTACGGGTAAAGTGAAGGGATTAGGGATAAGTATTTGGAATTTTAAGGAGAAGCTATCATGGACAGTGAAATTTAACAGGTTAATGTTCAATTTAGCAACTAAGGAACCTTACATTGCGATAGGCATGACACGCACTCGACAATGTTTATAATAAAGAATCTATGTGATTCATTTTATATCTGTCTTTAATTATACACCTAACCGTAGACCTATTTCCTAGATGGCATGATCTCAGATTTATTTTATTCAGATATCTAGTAGAAAGGTTCGTGTACTTCAGGTAGTGTTCAAGGAATTTCTTCAAGAATTTTTATTTTATTTTCATAAAAATGTAGCAGATAAAGCATTATTTATTGAAATTCGAATAACAGATAAAAGAGAAAAAGCAGTTTGTTTCGAATTCGATTTAAATGTAAATAAATATCGATAGCTTACTAAATAGATCGAGTGTCTTAATACTGAGTCATAGACCTCTTAGCTACGCCAGACAAGCAAATATACACAGCGGGGACAAAAAGTCTCTCACGATTTCTTTCGAATCTAGTGACCCGTCCATGCTTCACTTAAGAAAACTTAACTAACCCTCAAGTTACCCACGTTAAATAATTGCTACCTACTTATTTTACTCAGGTGTTGTTATTGACGATCGAACAATCCTACTAATATTATAAATGTGAAAGTTTGTAAAGATGTTTGGATATTTGGATATTTGGATGTTTGGATGTTTGTCCCTCCTTCACGGTCTAACCGTTGAACGGATTAAGCTGAAACTTGGTACACAGATAGGTTGCATCCAGGAATAGGACATAGGATACATTTTTTCCCGATTATAGGTTCCCTTGGGACGAAATCAATATTTTGTTTATCGACTTTTCCGCGGGCGGAGCCGCGGGCATCGTCTAGTATAGGAATATTTACCTGCGATGGGTTTCTATCTAGCTTTCTGGATAGTTTATTAATATCGGGCGTGTAGGATCCATTTCCATTACTTTATAAATTACTAACATATCAAAATGCAACAACAAATGCTACCAAAACTTTAATTGGAATACTCATTTGTTCAGAAAAACTAACGAAATTGTATATAAACATTTCTAAAATTAAAAAAGTATAAAGTATACTCGATCAGTTTTATTATTAGATAGTATATGAACGTTGAAAGCATGTGTAGTAGACATTGAAATGAGCATGAAGAGGAGATAGTCTGTAGTTAATGTGCAATAAATCACTGCGTATCGTGAGCACGCCCTTATCTACTAACTTAACTGCAGGATATGCAAGTATTTACTGATACTAGTATGGAGAGTTCAAAGGGCTTATACAAGCAGGTATGACGTAAAACAGAGTTCCTTTAAGAAGAGAGGTCAGGAAAATAAACTAGATTACTATAAGCTTACGAATTAATGTAATGTGAGTGCAAGTCAAATTAGCCGACTTATGCGTGAAATAATTACCTAATGATTGTTATTGTAATATTTATATGTTGTGCTGTATTAATTGTTGATTAACGAGACAATGTGGTCGCTCAGAGACAAAGTCTTAACAATAAAATTAAAAAAAATTAAAATAAAAATTTCTTTGTTGTGTTCAGAAATTGTGTAAGAAATTAAGGTTCTGAGTTTCCTTGGCGTATCCGCTTGTTTTGTTCGAGTCTATGGGCGATTCATCAGGTGACCCAATTGCATGCGCGTCAATACTTCTTTAAAAAGAGAACAGTCATTATAATAACCACTAAGAAATAATAGAAATTAATCATAATTATAGGTATGTAAAACTTTTACAGTAAGTTAAACTAAGTTTTACTACCTAGAAGCAAGCAGTAAGCTATATACAACAAAATACATAGAGATGTAGACACATTTCTCAGTTTTTTGGTATTTTCTAAAGAAAATAAATGAAGGAAAAGCAATGCGGAAATTTCTATTTAGTCAAAACTAATTTCTGGATTTTTCTACGGCATACTAAATTAAAGACACATATTCAACTGACCGTTTTAAACATCAAAACAACATCGTTGGTATCAATTATCTCCACATTGACTTTAAATTCCTTAGAAGTTTGAGTAAGTGCGGTGTTAGTGATAAGGAAGCTAAAAGTGTACTAAGATAAGGCTTTAAAATTATGTATTGGGCCGTCCTATAGGGATACATTTTTTTTTTTGGAGGATAAACCTTTCAGATGTTCGAACCTCAAATTGCGGGTATATTATGGTATTCCTAACTACGATAAAACTTTACTATGAAGTTAAATGTATGAACTTCCCAAAGATAGAAAAAAAACTATCACCGATTCACTCAAAATAACGTTTTATTGATATGCAAGAACATGACTTTAAAAAATAAAATAAAAACGAAAAGTACTTAGTGATTTGGAATTTTGATGTATTTTTATTTTTCAGGAAATAAAAATAGATGTCGCCCAACGTGGGGCTCGAACCCACGACCCTGAGATTAAGAGTCTCATGCTCTACCGACTGAGCTAGCCGGGCTGTGAATAAAATGTCAAAATTAACTTTTAGACTACAGGTTAAATTCGAAATTTAAATTCCTTCATATTTAATAGCTATTTAAAAAAAACAAGATTTTTTTATTTGAAAACTAAAAATAAATAATCCATTACTTTAACGTTTTTAAAGCACTTTCGTTCTTCTTGTAAATTCATTCAATTAGCAATAATTAGTTAGATACTCAATGTAAAACTAAACATGAATATAAAAAGGCGACTGCTAAAAAACTGAGGAGTGAGGGCATAGATTAGATAGCCAATTTCACTTACATAATGGAGAAAATTCAGTGACACCTTATCCTAATTATATTGAAATCCATAATTTGGGCTGTGGAGTATGCCAAATTAACATATCTACATGCGCAAGAAATACATAACCCTACTAACGCAGCCAGACAAAAAGACAAAAATTACAATGGATACTTATGCTACGAACAAAAAGATAATGATAACGCCTCAATAAAGCCTCAAACTGTCTGTTTCACAAACAACGATAACAAGCAAGCAGCGACAATACACAATGAGAAGCCGGCGCCACGGACCGCGTCTTCATCAATATTCCGCCGGTGATCGTGAAAGGAAGTCGCACGACGCAACAGTTAGCTGCGACCTGCGACTTAGCAACACCAATGACCTAGCTTAGTACCATTACCACCCGATAACTGCTTACCTGTGACATATTAGAAGCACAGACCAAAAAATAAAAATAAAGTCGACGCAGACTTCGGAACAAAAAAAGCGTGGTAGAGAATAACATAACGTTAATAACAAATGCTAACGTTTCCCGGTACACACAGCTCAACTCATGGTAGACGTACTGCTGTCGATACATGATTATTAAATTCTTTCTCCTTCACATCACACCCTATTTTTTAATACCTACCCTAGAGCTCAATTGGCTAGCCTGGAACTAAAGTGGTCTATGTTACAAAAAAGTTATCAAATGAAACGCGTTTAAAGTCACTATATTTAAACAACCAATCAAATTCTAAAGTGGTATTTTAATGATAACCTTACTTTGGTAACCGGATGACACTTGAGAACACATTTCTTTGGATTAATTTACTGTTTTTAAGTTCAAATATTGTTTTTAAGTTCAAAAATGCTCATAACCAAAAATGTTACATAGACCACTTTAGCTCCAGGCTAGCTAATTGTGCTTATGGCGGACTTAATGGTGTGAACATTCTGTCAAAAACAAATTTCTTTTTTTTTCGTATAACTTCCGGCTTGGGCCTCTTGAGTCATTTCATCTCTATCGTCTATTTGACCAGCTGTATGAACCTTGTTTAACTTGCGGTCTCATTAAGTTATAAGTATTGTGGGTTTTCCCTGTGATTCACTGAGCGTCAACAAGTTTATTTGGAAATTCATTAGTTTCATTACTTACCTAGGTCATGGTGGTTAGTTTTGGTTTAGTTTTACGTAAGAGTATAGTAGTGGCCTTAATGAGAAAAGCTTCGTTAATGACTAATATACTATTGGTGTAAAATGTGGTTTTGTTTTATTTACAGTTATAATTGAAATCCTTTTTAAATGGTAGTTAGTCAGACTATTACTATGGCTTCGTAGCAGACTGTGTCTAATAAATAATATAAATATAATTTTTATTTTACAATTTTACTACTACATATTTACTACAGTTTTATAAACTACTTTCCAGTACATATATTTTAGTTTGATAAAATGCCTTGAACCCGATCCTACATGGGATGAATGTATGTAGGTATATATATTCATATCTATTTTACATTATGATTCAAAGATTATTATAACACCCACTGAAGGATCGATCGATTAAATTGGTTAATTCGTCTTAATGACCTATGACTAATTCTTTCTACAACAAACAATTATTTTCAATTCTTGACAAATGTCCATTCGAAGAAATTCAAAAAAGAACCAACGTCTTGCCTGGTAATTCCAAATTTATGAAATGAACAATAATAAAGGTTAATTCAGTACGTACGTTTGTTTCTCAGTATGACAATAAGCGGACATATTGAACCGTTCACCCTGCGTTTACGAGCGGGACGACGGCTTTACGATCTCTTTAATGAGCAAGATGAAACTCTGCTTATTGTAATTAATTTACTATAGCTCCTTAAGTTCACGAAGACGTTGCTGTGTCCTTATCACCTGGTAATAAGGTCGCGTTTCCTCGAATTCCCTGACTGAAAAATCAGCTACATGGCATCGCAAATTGTGCAATCTGTACAGGTTTCAAATAGATTGTTCTTGTCGTCTCTTAAAAACAGGCGTTTTATTAGCTGCTGAGTTCTCAAATCGATTCAATAATATTTTAGGTATTACTGATTCTTACGATGTTTACACGAAGTTCGATTCGGCATTATGTAGTCTCATTACTTATTGTGCATCTTGTAATCCAACGTACAAACAAGGCAAGGGAAATTTTCTCCCCGGTTAAATTGTATAAATAATTTCTATGATATATTAAGTATAACGACACTATTACATGGTAACTTACTAAAAATAGCTGCCACAAAAGACCAAAAGATCAACATGATGAAACTACAAAAGTTTTGTTTTCCATTTCGATATAACAAACTTCAAAAATAAAATAATTTTCAGCATTGATACAATTAGTCATATAAACGCGAAAAAAAAGTTGTTCCGTATTCGTAAGAATCGCATCTAACAGAATTTATCATTGGAATCTTTAATTCTGAGTACTCAGTACTCGTAGCCAGATAATCGATATTTGATGTCGTTAAGAATAATTTGTCGGAAGCCATCAACTTTATTACAATTGATCACTTTACCGGCGCCGCGGGAATGCACCTCTTCTGTCGTTTCCCTTAAAAACTTAAGTGCCCATGAAATTCTCGTAATAAAACCGTATAGGGACGAAAGACAGTGATTTAATGGAAACAATAATACAAATGACTGCACTTTCAGAACCGAAAAGGACGATAAATTTTAAAAACGTATTGATTTAATTAAACGACTTTGAAATTAACGATGAGAGACACGCGAAAACTTAACTTATAACTGTCACATTGCCCTCCACAGAATGACAGTTTTGGAAGTGCTAGACTATACGAGTTCAAAGACATTAGATTACTTTGAGGATATTATCTATGGATATTGGCTACCTTAAAATCTGGTTGTAGTGTTTCTATTACGAATATTTTAAACCCATCCAAAATTTAAAGAAAGAATTTAAACTATTGATTCCACAGGTGTTGCGAATCTACAGGCGGCGGCGTCTGCCATCTGAAGCTTAACAATGTCATGTCTAGTCTGATCGTTGTTAACTACTCGTATTACCATTTAAAATAACTGTATGAATTAGTCAGCTATTTCTAAAAAAACTGTCTTTAAAGTCATAACCATAACATGTGACGATTATTCGACGTCGCCCAATTTAACAAAGTGCCTATCTCGTTCATATTGGCCGTTTCTTTTCCAATCCAATGACTAGAGTGTAACCCTAAATGCAATTTGCGCTAAGCTTTGTTCGTGTTAACGTAAAAATGAAATAAGCGCATTTATTTCAATGACGGTTGCACGTGGGCGCGCATTGTCTGCAACGATGCAGGGTACCGACTATGACTCATATCGCCAGTTAAAGCAAAAACTGTCATATTAGTTAACGTAGTAAACTAGAATCTATACTATTATACTATAATAATAATATAAAGCTGAAGAATTTGTTTCTATGTGTTTGTTTGTCTGCTTGAACGCGTTAATCTCAAAAACTACTGGACCGATTTTCTATGGCTATATTTCTTTTATAATACTTACCCCAATTTTTGGGCATTCGAGTATTACTAGTTAAAATATAGTCGGGTAGTCAACAATCATGTTCTATAATATCGTGTCAAACAATTATATTTTTGACAATCACATTTTGACAAGAATGGTTATCACCACCTGAAACTATCAGTTATACCAGGGCTTTCCCCATTACTGGCCAACTTTCATCAACAAAAGGATTAAAAAAGTTAACGATGTAGAACATTGACTGTAGGTAGTGAACCGATAACTGTAATAATATTGATTTTAATACCACGTTGGTTCCTTTGTTAAAACGTTTGTGTACCGTGATCAGCTCTGTAATCCGGTTGCCTTTGCCATTCTTGCATAAATCCGATTTTATCCGATTTAAACTATGAGATGTTACTTATAAATGGACCCATGTATTTTACTGTAACAATCACTATAAACAGTATAAAAAGTATCATGATTTTAAACTGAACTTTACATCGCGGTCGTACTTACGATAGGTATAATACATTATATTGTATTATTTTGCCTCAGTTCCATGAATTAAAAATGTAACTGAGCTCTTTCTTTACTACTTACCTTTTTTGGCAACCCTACCTTAAGGGAGGATTTGTGGGGCTCAGCCGTCCTTTCAGAACTACATTTAAAATGTAGTTCTCCGTGACCCAAACTCGAAGAAACGGATTATATTGGCTCAGCATCTTATAAATACCGACACGTTTGTAAATCCTTCAGTAATATTATTTTAGAAACCATCAGAAATGACTGCACATAATGAATTTTTGCTACAAAGGTAAAAAAATACTTGGACAGATTATCTTTTAAAGTATTCTCTTGATTATCTGACTAAACGTGATGAATTTTGAACTTAATTGGTGTAAATAGTAAAATAGGTAATACAATAAACTTACAACACACTTATCTATTTGAAATTAACAATGCACAAATAAAATGCAAAAGACTTGCCGAAACCCGGGATTGAACCGGGGACCTTTAGATCTTCAGTCTAACGCTCTCCCAACTGAGCTATTTCGGCTATGTTTACATGTTTGAAATTATTAAAAACATTACTAATGCTTTAATTTTTCATTTAAATCTGCATTATTTTTTTTATTTAAAAAAACAAATCTCTACAAACAATTTCACAAAATTTTACCACTCATTTGCACTACATTACACATTTGGACAGTCCATAATAAAAATAACAGATAAAGATATTGTAACGTGTACACTGCCATCTAGTTATCAAAGTGGCTAACTAACTCGTGGGATTGAGGTGTAACTATTTATAATAGTAGGTACTTGATTCGCTAGGTGGCGCCTATCACCACATTATCATAAATACATGCCACGTTTCTTAAAACTTTGTATTATTATACTAAAAGACCGGGCAGACATTGTTCTGCAACATATTTTATGTCTTATAGTGACTCAATTTTCCACATCATGTATTACAAACATTAAATATTAATAGACATTTATTTTACTATGACTGTGTATTTTCGATAGATCTAATAGGTGATTCCTTGATTTATCTCGACAATTAGCATGATGTATAAAGTTATTCTAATGTCATGATGACTGTATCTACTGGGCGGTACTAAACCATACTCGGTCTCTACTAAAATAAAAATACACCACAAGATGGTTTGTTATTTTAATTAGTTCAATGACAAACACAGGCCAGGATTTTTTTATATTAAGATTGTTAACAGTGAGTATTTAAATAAAAAATGTAGAAACGAAAAGCTATTCAAAATAAAAAATAAAAGAGTGATAAAAACTTGCATCGGCCGGGAATCGAACCCGGGCCGCCCGCGTGGCAGGCGAGCATTCTACCACTGAACCACCGATGCTTGTTAAACTCAATTCAAATTTTTCTTTAACATACATTAGGTATGTCAAGCTTAATTTTTTTAATTTTGATTATATTTTTGTTACATTATACATGGTGTTGCGATAGCCATCGATGTGGAAACTTTATTGTCAACTTACCTTTTCATATTTATTAAACTTTTTCATTTCTTCTCTTTTACACAGCACTTCAAAAAATAATATTTCAACTCATAATTAATTAACAACACTATTGAAACTAGTTGGCAACAATTGCAACTACGCCTATTAGGCACATAATAAGGAATCTATCCTATTAGGTATTATGTATATATATATTGCTAAAATTATTAAATATATTACCAAAATTATTCGCGAGTTAAAAGTGTTGCAAAGAGATTTTTTTTTTTATATGCATTACCTACGTCTCCTTTGTAAATGCTGTTCACGTCTTTAATAGGCACTCACACTGTTGGTGTTATAATAAAATAAGTGACAATCGCAGATCGACTTCAGTGGTAGGTTATGGTGGGTATACCCATAGGCCTTATCCACCACAACCTAATAAAAAAAAAGTAGGTACCTTACTTAATGTTGTTAAATAATCTGAAACAGATTAAAATAGTGAAGTTTACGACTGCTCCGGGCCTGCCCTCCTTCAAAACTTCGCAAAGTAATAAAAAATATGTAAATAGCAACTTCTGCCATCAAATCGCGTATCATAAAGATTTATATCTCATATCACGAACCGAGCAATGCCAATATACGCTTTATTGGTTTTCACCGTTATATTTTATTCGGCAGTACACAGAAACCAGTAAATAATATGATAATAGAAACTCAGATCAGCTGCTAAAAACAACTAAACAATGGGTAGCATATGCGGCATTTCTAATATTTTTATTGTTTGTATCTATGCCTTAGGATTCATTCTATTGTTACGTGTTAGAACCTTACCTCGACCTAACTCTCTGACTGTAGTAGGTACCTACATATTAATATTTTTGTACTACATATTAATGTCTCTTTTTATGGAAATAGCCTATAAAACAACAAAGGTTATTGAGCAATTTATAACATACCTAGTTTAGTTTATAATTCTTTTGTGATGACTTACGTGTTTATAAATATCGCGAGTTATAAGTTTATTAGTCAATTTCAGCTCAGCACGCCAATCTATATAGGCGGATCGATTAAATATGAAAATACGTTTCAAAATATCTACTCCTAACTTTGTTCCACTTTCTGAGGAAGAATTTAAAAGACGAAAAAATCAGCCTTGTTATATAAAAGCCGTCGAGTATGAATATTACCATATGTGACACCGCCGCAAGATGGAACCCCATAAATTTTAATAAGTATTAAAAAAAAGAAAATAAACGAAAAAACCGCTACCATGACATTCTCTGCTGGGACAAAACGCGTGTGTAGGTAACACCTAAGAAAAATGATCCCGATTACATCCATGCGAATTATGTGGATAGTTATGGAATCCCAAAGAAATACGTGATGACTCAACGGACTCTTAATGAAACTATTGACAGTTTTGGCAAATGATCTGGGAACAAAACAAAATTTCGGCATTATTCTGTGTTGATGGAAGGGAGAAATGTGCTTTGTACTGCTACACTCATAAAAATGAACTCACTCAGGCGAATTTAAGATAATTATAGATGATAAATAATTATAATACTAATATGAAAACGTAATAATAATATTAGTAGATATAGAATAATAGGATTATATTAGTAAAATAATCCTTACGAAACTATCATTGTTTAACAATTCTTCTTTAAACTTACAAAATAACTGTTATGAATCTATGTTTGCGAATATTAAATATTTACAAATCTCATTACATACGAGTATTATTTAGCATGGCGAGTTTAATATTATTATATCGTGTATTATGGACTGTGTTCATTTATCATTAGATGCTTTCCAGATTTATTTGCGTTTATCATTACCATGTAACAGATCCAGCTCAACTAATTTAATTAATAAACAACGGGTATAAAGTGTTTTTTGTTTAAGTTTATTTCCATAGCATGAGGTCATGATAATGTTTCGAACGATGACCTTTAATATCTCTCATCGCTATCATGTTAGACTGTTAGAACAAAGTAATGAAAGATATGTGTAAGTAAGATAAGTGAATAATTTTGTTTCTCAATATTCTATCTAGCTCGTATCTTTGGTAATTAGTTAGATAAAGTGATAATTAAAACAGTAACAATATCAGTCAAGGTAAAATAAGATACTTACCTTACTTTTTTTCTGTAGTCTATTTATTTTTTGGTCAGAGGGTAGGACTGCCAGATGGAACAAAACAGATTCCTGTAATAAAATTATCAAACACCTAGAAAAAAGAAAATTATTTATGCAATGTATAAACCATACTAAAATAAATTATAACTTACATAAGGGGCCGTTTAATTATTAAGGGCGATGGGGGGTAGATAAATAATTGTGATTACGTAAATCCGCTTTCATAATAATTAAACGGCCTCCAATCACAAAACCACCTATCAAATGCTTAATAAATTAAATGATCGTTGTAACTAAACAGTAATACCGCTGATAAGGCCACCGACCACCACGGACCACAGATAATTCAAGACAATACATGTACAATATAAGTTAATTAGTAAATGATTGCTACATATAAATTCAAATCGTTTGTCTCACATATTAATACAATTTTAATGATAACGAAGAGGTAATGGTGGTTTTAGTTAAAGAAAACTTTTTGTCATGTTGTCAACCGTTTGTCACGTGCAGAGGAGTTTCTTTTCTCATCTTCTCTTCTTACACTTCAAATTGCCTTTATGAAATAGCACTGCCATTCCGTTGTAGTCCAAAACCAGGCTCCGTCCACTTAAATACAATACAAATATTTATTAAAATCGGTCCAGCCGTTTATGTAGAGTTTAATGATAAACACACGTTCCTACGCCAAGTTTTATATGCCTCTATTTTAAGATAACGTTATAAAGGAATACAAGTAAGTACCTTGTTTCCTTCACGTAATAATTGGTTACCAATACTTACATTACTCTCTAATGACATGATCGTGTTATAGTCAATGAAGTCTCACAAAACATCGGCAGTGTCGCAAGTAATGATGTCGTTAACTTATAGCGCAAACTGAGAAAAAATAATACCATCTTCGTGTTACAGTTCACTGAACGACACAATTGTACTGTGCTTACGCAAGTGCTAAGTTTTAACATCATACCGTTGATTGAATATTTCTCTTTTGTCATTTAAATACTGGATGATTATTCTAAGACTGGATGATTTTTTTATCCAACTTCGCTAGAATTAGTGTGTGTGAGTGTATGAGAGAGAGAGAGAGTGTGTGTGTGTGAGAGAGAGAGATTGTGTGTATGTGTATGTATGTGTGTGGTCTTAGTTAAATGCACGCTAAAGTTGTATGGTAGAAGACAGCTTATTATGTTTATGAATAAATATTACTGTCTTATTATGCTATCCTATTTATTACTTAAAACAAAAGAGTATATTATTGTATTCTTTTGTACCAGGTAAAACTGACTGCTTTGTCTGCTCTATGTATTTATCTGTATTTAATTGAGGTAAATGACACTTGGCACTTGTTTGGCACCAACGATGTCATATTTAACTCTATTGATCAGGTATGCCAGGCGAAAACTTCCAGACAAAGTATAAGTGTTTTGGTACTTACAATATGACTAAATTTATAATAGAATAGCTATAAAAAGGTAGCCAAAATTCCGATAACCAAAAAAAAACAGTAAAACGATTATTAACATTCCAATTTTGAATTTACCCATCACGGTGACGCTCTCTCGCCTTATAAACCCAGTTACGAGTAAGTCTTAAAATGTTTCAAGAGAAATTTAGACATTAGTCGTCAAGTGCATAAGAAGTCGTCGTTTGGCACAAGCACGGAAAGGGATAGCAATAATTTTGACGCTTTTTTTACTACATCATTTTTATCCAGATAACACAGGGATATAATCACGAGTACAGTCCAGAATTAAGCAGATGAACTCAGCGACGTCCAACACAAAACTCTGGCCTGTTTTACCTCTGTGAATGCATGCGGGTAAGGCAGCTTAGCTTATTCATAGATGAATCGAGGTCTCACATTCTATATACCCATACGAGTAACTTCAGATTTCCATTATAGTTAGTTGCATTCGAATTAGAAGTTAGACGTCTTATTGAGTAGAAACGCAATCTTTATCTAATTTATTACATCTTGGGTCATTTCATAGTCTGAGGGTCACTTGATTTCCGATTCGTTTCCTTGCATTAAATCACATTTCGTATTATGATCGTCTGATGTTCCACAATGCCCCACAAATGAACGGTCAATGTCAATGGGTTAATGCGGCGAGGTCGAGTCGCACCCGAATCCAGATTGTCCCGGCATCGATTGTTGTTTGTTAAGTGGGTTAGCTACAGCGTTACCGTTAGCTTAGCGTTAGCGTTAGCAATAATGCCATAAGAAAAATTCTGTACAATAAATATCCTCAGTAAGCTTGATTATAGAGCCATAGAGCATACTCATGTCAAGACAAAAAAATATTTAAAAAGTTCATGAATAAAAATACAACTTCTAAAATAAAATGTTGTTGGAATTATCATGACATCATTAGGGTGCCTAAAGTTTGTTATGTATATTTACTTTAGATTTAAGGAAAAATAATCTAAAAACATGGACAAAAATATTGCTGATATCAGTAAAAAACCACAAGAAACATCCTTGACACTCACTTGGGGAACTTGAATTATCTCTTCTAATCATATTCACTACAACTTACAAACGGGCCAGTTAATTCTTATCGGTCTGTTCATAAGCCCGTGGACCTAATTGAACGTTATCATTGCTTGCTAACATAATCATGACTTTATTTTCCATTCTGGAGTAATGCAGTTACGCCTTGTCTAGAAAGTGAAATAGTTCGTATCCGACCGTTTTCGGTTGTTTATTTTTAAACGAGGGATAGTAAGGTTATTGTGTTTGTCCTTATTTGGTCGGTTTATGCCGGTGCGTTCCGATCTGTGGTTCTGTGACAGCGGATTTTTACTTACCGACCAGCCAGTCCACCGACTTACGTCGGATGGTGAACGCGTTATTTGCAATCTCGATTTCGCACCCATCCATGCACGCGATCGTAGAATTTGAATGAAATTTAAATTAAAAAGTTACCCTTTCGAAAAAATGAAATAGGTTAATTCAGCTTTAAGTGATTAAAGTATTTTTCATTCCGAAAATTAAGACTCCAATTCGGCTGATTCGAAGAAATTTTGGCGCGAATATTTGGAGCGAAATACAGTAAGTAAATCCTCTTTTATCTGGATTTTTACTTTTTAAATTTAATAATTTAAAAATAACTGCAAGTATATTATTATAATGAAACTTTTGAGGCCAAAATCTCGATTTCTGAAAAAAAGTTTTCCTGAAGCAAAAGTATTTTTTTAATTATAAAATACTAAATAGATACAGAGTATTAAAAGAAAATACCTTAGAGTTATCAAAAACTTACTAGGTCTTTAAAATCCAAATATTTGTACGTTTGTGTGGTATATGCTGAACTAAAGTATTTTGTCAGTTTGCGATCAAACCTCTCAAGGAATTAGGTAGAACAGGATCAAAAACAAACAAAGCCATCGCAAAAAAAAATAGTCAACAGGACAAAGGCGACAGGCTGAACTATGGAAAACAACAAAAGGATCTCTCGATCAACTTCAAACGTATCAGCATATGCATAAGAAATGACATTACAAAGAAAAGAGTGTTGCTGGAATGCAAAAAATATCGCATTCATCGCATATGTTTTTGCTATCATGCTAAACTACATCGCATCGTTTGAAATCTTTATTTATAATCAGTTAAATTTGTACATTAACGGCATGTTTATATTTATAAACTTTAATTACCAATAAAAGATTGTGTTGTTGTTGTAACTTAACATATAAATATGTATAAATCCTTTAGACCCAAGACATAGATCTATTGCTTTAAACATTTATTAGAAATCAATAAAACAAATACGTTTACATAAAAAGGAAACGATAAATATCGTTAACAGTGGTAAGAATAGCGAAACGATTGTCAAGTGTCGAACAATAATACTAACAGCAAGTGGTATTTTTATGGGAATCTCTCCATCCTAGTCACTTATTTACGAAAATAGTACCTAATAAAAATGCGAAGAGGTGCGTAACTGTTGGCAATTGTTGTGATCAATCGTGCAGGTTCAGCACCGCTGGCCATGAAATATTTCGGACGGTTTAAAAGCTTCCGACAGTAGAGTTATTCAGCAACCTTTAGCTATAGTATTCCTTCAAATATAACATCATAACCGCATTAAGTAGGTATCTAAATTATTCTAACCAATAAATTATATCAAACTACTCGTGTAGTATGCAAATTAATAAAAATATCTAAATGAAATATTACATTTTTCACGTGTGACTTAAAGGTCAGCCACATCACCAATTTTTTTATCATTGTGTTTCTCCCCTCTTTACTTACTAGTACGTAATAAGAGATCTCAAAAATGTATTCATTAAAATATCTCAGCGATGTACGACTCCGACATATACCTTATTCTGGACTCTACACTTACCTACTGGATATAACAAAGTAAAAATAGTTAGTAAAAAAATTATTTAAGTACTGATTGCCTATTATAATTATAAGATAATTGTCTTACTGGAATCAATACAAATATTCTTGAACATAAGTTGCGAGGTATGTTACACTTGCATTGATTAATTTAATTTACAAGGATCTACGATGAAATACATTTACAATACATAGATACTATAATAGCATATCACAGACTCGGTATCTGCATGCATATTGCACATTACATGGTATGATCCGATGGTAGAGTTGACAATATCTGATGAAAATATATGATGAAATAAAATTATCAATAATTCCGAAAAATAAAATTTAAGATAGGTGTGCATAGAGTTGGCTAAGTACTTAAATATTTTAGATTTAAAAAGACAGTAAGTTAAATTATGTACCTAGGTAATCCATTTTTGATTCAGTGACAGTCTCATCATTCGATAGGTACAGAACTACAAGGAAACGTTCAAAATAAAGATATACAATACAAGGAACTTGATAAATAAATACGTTTGAGTTACAAGCGATTGTAGTCTCATACAAGATTAATTGCAAACATGTTCAAACTTCACGAGCGCGCGTGAACAATCGATCCTAATCTTATATTATGATGCGAGTACAAACAATCCAGCCACGATTACACCTGTACGCCCTAATTGTTTATCCATGGTTATTGGGATGTAATTTACTATCACGATTCCTATTACTAACCGCCTGCTATGATCAACGTGATCAATGATTAAAAAACAACCTTACTTACCGTTCTTAAAGCATCGTTCTTTAATTTTAAATTCGATAGCTTGTAAACGCAATTTTATAAGTTCAAAATCAATCCTATATTCAAAAATTCTTTGGGTTCGTGAGAAAATCAAGCACTTATAATTTTTTAATTGTTTTTTTTTTATTTTACGTACAAGCGAAGTGAAACACTAATTAAAGCTTCTAAATCAGTTTCTGTTTCTGATACATAGGTACGTGCTATATCATTAAATTAAAAGAAAAGACGGAACATAGTCGCATTTTAAAAATAATTAAAACAAAACATGAACAGATTTAGAAACAACATACCAACAGAAATATAAATAGAATTAATCGAGTAGTCTTCCCGATGCAGCCCTGATCTATTAGATATAAAACTTTTCTTTTTCGTTTGAGTTTACGTAATATTAGTAAAATTTAGTTTTTGACGTTAGCCGCTAATTTATTAGAGAGGAATCTAATAAACTGTAGAACTCTTTAGAAATTGGAGAAATAATCTTCTTGGGAAATATATAGAGAAATTCAACTATAATCGTAATTCTATGCCACGGTTACAATGTACAAATAGGGCACATTACACATCATAAATACGTAATTAAAAGTAGGTAATTAAACACAAATAGCATTGTTATGATGTATGATAATGATAATTAAATTTTGCAAGAAATCGTAATTATTACCTTTGTTATTTCACGTAGAAAAATATTGGCCCGATCTTCTAGTCTCGATAATTATAATTATATTATAATCAATAATTTATAAGCCCTAACTTAATCATATCCCTGCTCTCTGACTTCCAGTGTCAAGTATTGCATGGTCATACAAACGAGAGTTTACAAACAAATAAAACTGGATAATAAACACGATTTGATGTGTTTACGCATAAATGTCTTCCGGCTGGGAATTAATAATTAAGCCCAGGAAGTCTAGTTTTATTATTAATAATTATCATGATTTTATTTACACAACAAAATATTTTATTTACACAACTTAAATTGATGGTGTAATCTCTAGTTTAATTCAGGATTATTGATATAAAATACAAGTAGGGAACAACACTAATAACCTGTTCTTTGCAATAAAGGTAGTCCTATAATTATCCATTTCGGACGCATATTCACTTTGATATAGATCAGTACACTATTACAAGTCCCAATAGAGATGTTTATTAGTAAGTATATCCCGTCTGGACTTCCCTGCGTTTAGTATGCCCGACAGAGCCTGTAAACACTGGGGATATGCATATCGCCATAAACTACTGACAGCAAACTCACTCGCGAATACTAAGTAAAAATGAAATATTGGCGCAGCTACTGTAGTATTGTGGATATCTGAGCACGTATGTTACATGATCCGTTTGTAAATAGTTTTAAAAACGTGAGATGGGAGGCTGCGAAGAAGCACCATAAATCATACACAAAATCTCTGTATGTCAAGTTCATGTCACGTTTTATTTTGAATTTAAAAGCTCTTCCAGTGGTTGATTTTCTTGAAATTCGTTTGTTTTTTTTTTTGTTTTAATGTCACTGGAGTTTATTTTTAATTTTTTTGGCGCCAATTCTATTCTATACGGCTATTACACCACAGACTTATTCTGATAAGTTTACTTATTTTTTTTTATTTAATAATTCAGTTCACTAATAAATTATTTTGTGAAAATAAATTAAACTTTTTTCATACCAGATTATTATTGGCACAAATCAATCTCAATCGCTACAGTTACAATGTGAAATTGTAATGATACGAGTATTAAAGTGAATTAAATCACTATGGTAAAATTTACTACGGTGAAAAGCATTAAATTTAAAACAATTATTAGGTATGCTTAAATTAACCGGAATAATTCACATAATATTAACCTTACGTATATAGCTACTCGTATTTGTTAGTTCTTTGAGATAACAGAATCACTCAGAAGTTGGGCGCTAGTTACTATTTTGCTTTAGAACATTTAAGGATAGAGGTCTCTGCATCACAGAGAAGACCTAAATTCTACTACAAACTTCAGTACGGATTGGTAATGAGGTTAGTGGTCTACCTATGAGTTAAAACTTTAGTGTATTATATATCTATGCTGTACAAAAGCAAGCAGCCGCATAACAATTTACTAATAACAATTTCAACCGACCGCTTAACGTGCACTTCAAAGCACGGAACACGAAAGCGGAAGCTGTGATAGGTACCTTAAGTCTAGCTTTAGATGGACTGCTTTGGGAGCGTTAAAGTAGGTATTACGTAATAAAATTGGGAAGGAGGGGTCTTGTAAAATGTTATGCTCCGTTACATAGGGGCCAACAGCTTTAAGCAGTGAGCGTTCCGAATCGTATGAACCGACTTCTTCAAGGTGCTCGTGTATGGCGATGGGATTGCACACAACCCCTTGAAGCAACATTGCCTTGAAGCAGTAGCTTCAAGCAGTCCATATATGGCCAGCCTTAGGGTTACTGATGTCTTAGCATGTCAGCTGGTTCGTTAGCTCGTTTGCTGACTATTTATATAAAAAAGTATTCATCCATTCATAACAAGGAAGATTCCGTGACCTATAGTAGGGCAATAATAGATTAAAGCTACTATCATTCGAAGGTCTGCAGGGAAATAATTACGACTACTTCATAATATACGCATTATGTTTTGTAAACAAGTTGTAACACTACTACATTTACCCGATAGTTTTGACCTAAATAAAAGTGTGTTAGAGGTACCTAAGTAGCAAGATGGTTGTCGCAAAGCGCGATATGATTCTGATAAGGGAAACCTCGCGTGTTTGGAACTACCCAAGGGCTTTTTCCTCGAATTTCACATTTATTCAAATTTTGAATTTGAGAGAATAAATAACGTTTAATTTTTCGGTTGTTAACGTAAGGACAGCTTTTACGGAAGTGCCTTCCAAACAATGATGCCAAATAAATACGCAAGCAAAGAGAAACATCACTTTAGGTACTGCAAGGATTCATCAATGAGACCTAAAAACGTTACCAAGAAGATTTTACTACATTTTTTAGCCACGATAACTCGCTAGGGGGTGTAATAGACGCGTTTTAAATAAAACGTTTTCATTTATCACTTATCACTTATCACTATTAACCGATCTAATCAGCCCGGATTTTCCGGCAAGATTTTAAGACTATTTTTTTATTTTATTTTTTTTCATCTACCGTGTTTAGGGTATTTTATGTAGCTTGTAGCTCATTATACTCAAGTCGTGTTTCTCCTGAAACACGTGACTTGAAATCAGTCTAAAGATTAATTACCAACACTAGAGTGAAGAGAATTTTCATGTTCCTTTACCAAAATTACAACACAAATTTTTCACTCATTCAAATAGTGTTATTAGTTTAATTGTTATTGCTTACCGTCTCAGTAATAAATGTCGTGTCATTGTCGTTAAAATAAAATTAACAAGACAACTATGTAAATCAGGAGTAATGTGCATTCCTATGAAAATTTAAGTAGGTCAATGACTATACTCTTTAGGCCTAAACGCTGCACTTACAAATTACTTACAAAAACCCTTTTGTGTTACTTGTAAAAATGTTAATTGTTTGTACGTGCTTCACATTAGGTAAGGTTAATATTTAATAGATTTTCAACTTCTACCAAATAAATTCAAGGTTGAAGAACTTGGTAGGTATTTTTTTCCTACAGTCAATAATGGGAAGTGGTTATTGTCGCTTGAACAAAAGAGTTATTGATAACTCATGTGGCGTAATAGCTACCATAGCAGACCGCCATCTATTGTGTCCTAGGTTCAATTCCCAGCTAAGCAGAAATTTGAATGATGAATTAAAATTTCTGTTTTCGGTCTGGGCGTTTTTCATTTGTCTCTTTGTGTTGTCCATCGTTTACAAGAATCTTTGGGTGGGACTATAAATAACGTGTGTTACTTATTTATTTAAGAAAATACGCGTGCATCATATTATTATAAATCGTTTTTGTTTGGTTATCGCATAGTTGGTCGGAGCAACAATTACACACACTTATTATGAATACGAGTATTATGTATAAGTAAAAGATCATATTAAAATGTAGTATTATCTGTAACGATAGCTAGCGGAGATACGCTAATATAGCCGCAAGCGAATGTTTAACGCGAGATGACACGATAACATCGCTAAATGGACGCCTGTGTGTAGAGTCGCATGCAAAACTGTGTAGCGAAATTATTAAAGCTAGAGACTTGGAGGTTTACTGATATTAAACAATACCACATAATTCAATAATATTTTCTAGATAGGACAAAATTGTCCTGCAAATTAAATTTTTGATATTATCAAGAAATAAGTTTTTTCCAATTATAATAGGATTATATACACATTTGTGAGTTTGGTGTGGATTTAATACCCAAAGGTTACTGCAACCAAAAATAATCTATTGTAGCCACAGTGTTTTGTTTTTGTAACGTTTTCAATGGTGTGTGAAGACCACGTTTGGTGACCATGGTTGGCCCAAAGAATACAATGTTACTTGTTGGCCATGATAACCAATGTTTATTATAACAGGAGACCCAAAAGCGGTATACTTCGTTCTTAATATGATAATAATGTTATACGCGATAATTCTTATACGCAAACACAACAAAAAAATACTATATCAGAATTGCATCAGTATTCAATCAATTCCAATATACAAATACTGTAAAAACTTTGAAGGTAACTTGAAGTTGTAAACTACATAAAAACGACATTGCAACAATAAAATATCAATTGATAAAACTAACAAACACTTACAAAAACATCATAAAAGCAATTTTTTACGGTTTATATTTACATCTCGTATCGTTTCAAATACAAAAACGTTGGTAACATTACACCAATGCAATTGAAATACAATCCAAAGTCCTAAATATAATAGATTTACGCCCAAAAATAATCCCTTCCTGTGGGATTATAATCCATACCTGTGAGATTATAATCCTTGTTTGTGGGATTAAAGTTTCTATGCAATTTGAAACCATGGTGCGTAGCGCGGTAAACATTTATGCGCGTAAGCTCACATCAAAAGATACATGATAATGCATTCCTGAGGGCACAATGCATCCATTGAGTAGGATGCACTGGATGCAACGTAATGAGGAATTTTAATGCGCTTTATAATACCACTATAAATCGGTACTTGTATATTGTGATTCGTGAAATCAAGTTCGATTCTTGCTATTCAATACACAATCATTTAGCGCAGTACGTGTAAAATTAACTGTTAAAAAAATTATCAAAAACAAGAGCTGATTATCAAACGCTAAATTCCTCTAATAGTAACATTCGAGTCGATTATTAAATTCTACATAGAAAAAAAAAGTTTTTTCCGCATGTATCTATTACCAACATTTAATAATGTAATTACAAAAAGCCGATTCTCTTACAACAGCTTAAAAATAATGAAATATTACAATCTGGATTTGTCCAAAAACATCGATCATTTTTTTGCAGAATTTATATGGTTGTTAACGTATGCTTATTTTGATAAAATCAGTAAAGCTTACGTCATCACGTGTTTCCGAGGGCATTATCCTATTAATAGTTTATTTTAAATTTATTATCGATACTTATTAGTTTATCGTCTGCACAATAATCGCTTTGATTTTTTACGATAGGTCTTTGAACTCATTTACATTAATATAACAGTTGAGCTAAGGACAACCGATTTCATTTTTGGTGTTCCATAGAAGCTAGGAAAGCTTTTAGTTACGCCATATTCAAGTCCTTATCTCAGAGACTATTAGTAGTAGAAAGCCACGTAGGTATAGTATGGCAAATAACTATGCAAAAGGCTAAGAGTATTCCTCTAGTAAGTAGTCGTAACTTAATACGCGGAAGCCATATAAAGATTCATTGAGCAAGCTATCCTCTAAGCCTTTGTAACGACCTGTTTACTATTGAGGTACTACAGAATTCTACTTGATAAGGGCCTCTACGATAAATAAACACTTAGCACACATACTCACACAAAGAATTAGGATTCCTTATGTACCTGAAACAGAGATACTCAACTAAGAAAACATACAAACACACACACAGTAGGTAGCTACACAGTTGTTACGGTATTGTTTAGATATGCACGTTGTGCGAAATGTAGAGAAATAAGATATAAGACGATCCATATGGCTCATTGGTTACCATTCCGGACCGCCATTCAAAGGGTCCTGGATTCGATTTAGCAAGGCAGAAATTCGAATGTTACCATTTGAATTTCTGTTCTTCGTCTAGGTGTCTGTGCCTGGTAGTATGTGTAGTAGCGTTTATTTTTTTATTTATGAAATATCCTTCCTCGGTTTTATACTAGTTAATTAGACAAATATGAACATTAATTACCAAATTGCACTGCAGTAAGTAATATGATCTTCACCTCACGCAATTTACATCTTACGTTGGCGGGTTAATTGATCTGCTATTACGTATGAAATTATTCAACGTGTTATAAGTAGATGTAATCAAGTTTAATAAACAGGTTATAAGCTAAAATTAAACTCACGTGAGATTCTACACTGTTTATCAATGAACGTAATTTTTGTTGTAAATTATAGGCAATAAAAATATAGTGTTGCAACACTGTGCAAACACAAAAATTACATACATACCTACTTCGACGTAACCAATTATAGTGTTTACTAAGATCAAATCCTGAATTATATAGGAAATTATTATTGTGGTATGCCTGGAGTATTCTATGGCTAGATGAGTTGAGACTTGGATAATGTCCAAAAGATGTTTGTTAGAAGAAAAACAAAGAGCAATCTACAGAGGATGTTTATTTTAATCGTCTATTTTCTGTATCGCAAATGGGGAAATCTTTTACAATTTTGAATTATTATCCATTAAAATATTATCGAAAATTCACTGACGTACGAAAGACTTTGATCTAATTTTGAAGCGCCTTCTTGCAAAAGCCTATCAGCCTAATAAAAATATTTTAAAACACGGATAGTCTAAATTCACGCTTCAACTAATCCGAGTATTAAGTTGAATTTAAAGAGCAAATTAGATCTTACTCTACGCTTCTATTTTGTAACAAACGACTGCCGGTAGATTATAATTCATAATTGTACTAGTAATTGTCTTATGTTCTGACAAACTATAATATGGTACCGGCTTAACATCATCTCATGATAATATCCGGTCGCAAACATTGTCTTATTTAATGCTAATAAGTTTCTTGTCGTTACAACCAGGTGGGAATTTAACGTGGAATGATTAATGATTTGTGGATTGTACAATAGGCAGTGTACATAATGAGTGTCAAAAATCTCGCCTTGAGACCTTCGATTACAAGACAATATCACGTATGTTCTCGTAGTGTATTCCTTTTCGGGTTCCGTAAGTTTGATTTAAATCGTTATTAGCCAAGTGGCGATGTTAAAAGTTAGAGTGTGTTCACACGGTGCCTTACGTTTGCAATTCCCCGAACATGGGCGTTGAAAAGCATAGATAAAAACTGTATAGGGTTTTCTTAATGTTGTGTTATTATTAGATTCTCTTCTGCAAGTCTAAATCGGCGTAAATTTTGTTTTTTATTATTAGATACTACTATAACTTAATAAAGTATGTCAGTCACACTGAGCCATTTTTTATTAGTGTTTGATTTTTTAGTAACAAAAACAAAATTTATATTAAACGCCTTAGTTACTGTTTATCTTTGTTTTTGCAATAACTAAAGCAAATACCTATTCTAAAAGTGAAGGACACTTAACCAGTATTTAATCAGTGTGTTAGAAAATGATACTTTAAAACTTGGTCCACTCTGATTTACACTGGCATGAAAAGGGTTCCGTAGTATAAGTAACATAAATAAATGCGTTAGTAATTTAAAACATTTTTATTTTTATAGTTCTTCCAGAATCTTTTTTCTAAATTACCTATGATGCTTTCGTTCATAATTTTCACTTTTAATTTTTATATTAAACACGTGGAAACGCGAAATGAACTCACATTCATAGATAATAATTTGTATTTTTCTCATGTCTTTTACAATACAAGAATTACATGATTTTCTATCTAGATGAACTCATCATATTTATTTTTCTACGATAATGAATAAGAAGAAAAATGTAACGCTGTTCTTGATATAAAACGCTTTCAATTTTCGTATAAAAGAAGGAAAGCGATCATAGAACATATAGAGATTAATGTAACGTGAAAGTAATAATTATATAAACTGTAGCTACGATACAATAGTTACTGCTCGTGTTAAGACTCAGTCAGCATTAACCATCTCATCACTTTTTATAGAAAAAGTAGACATAGTAGCATAAGTGAAACGTTTCAAATGTCACCCTGCTTGAGTTACAGGCCATGGGAATCTTTGTTACAATTTAAAAATAACTATGATCTATAAGTTGATACGAGTGACGAGTAGTGAAACTAGCAAAAACTTTAATATCTGTAATATAGGTGCTTTCTTCCCACTGAACACTTTTGTTTGTAATCTTTAGGTCTTAACGCATTTTCCTTATTACTGGGTTTTGCAATGTCATAGTTGTAAAGTTCTTATCAAATTCGGTTAAGTTTGGAGATGAAAGGTTAAAGATTATGTCGTAAGAAAAGTTAAGTGATATTCCCTGGGCGTACTCAAAGGTTTAACGTTAAAATTATAACATTCAATTTTAGGGTATCTACATACCTACTTAATATAACAGAGTAGGTACCAACGCATATCTCAATTACAATATTAATTTAATAACCAAGAAATCAAAGTTGTTCGTAATGTTAATGTCTATAAAACATTAAAACAACAAAAGTCACACTTATCAAGTAATAATTTTAGAAACGTTAATATTACTTAACTATGTTACTTTACTTTGAATAACACACATATTAACTGAAAAAAAATATTGTTCAGGCTTTTACAAGACCGAGTGTTGAAATTAAAACCATTAAAAATAAACAATGAACAATGTTTGTATATTGTGTATATATTTTTGTGATTCATTTATTACTCAGAAGCAATCAACTAAACAAACAAAAAATATGCCTAATTACATTTAATTTGTGAACTTCATAATTATGATGAAACAATAACATTTCTGTTAGGTACGAAGTTATATAGTTAATCAAGAATTTCAAGTACTAGGTAACTTTGAGTACTAAACCGTGTTACGTAATATTTGACATTATTACAAACCACTAACCTTCAGACTCAAATATTTATATACCTCTATTTACCGACAAAAAAGTTTCATTGAACAAATATTTCATTGAAGAATAAGGATAACTTTTTGCTCATATCTCTTGAATAAAGGCCCTCGTTTCGCTCCAGGAACAGCTTATCTTAATTCCCACACCTAAATAATGTTAAGATTGTTCACATTGGAAAATCTAATCATTATTTAATTATTTCTCTTTAAGCTTATTACAGTACCAATACCGTATGCAAAAGGATAAGCTACCAACAAAATGTCGTTATAGTTTGTCAGTATTTTGATTTAGGCATGTTTAGTAGAAATACATAAGGAAGCGTAACAAAAATTAATTAAACAAAACAAAACATTAAAAAAATTAATTAAAAAAATTGTTAAACAGACGAAAAATTTAGGTATGAAAGATATGACTTTGTTTCACTAATTCCTCAGATGTCAGTATGTGACCTATATCAATATCAGTACTTCCTTTACCGCGCAACAGGTTTCAACACGGAAAAGTAACCATCGTAACACGAAGTCCACGGTATACAATCACTGGTCTGTACTTATCTACTGTTCTGGCTCGCACTTGGCCGAATTATTTTACTAGCTGATAGCAAATACATAATACCATACCATATACGTATACTGTGACTTTCTTCATCGTCTAGTTTGTTGTACGAGACATGCGATCTATGTCAACCGCGTATCGCCTTGCATCGTAATCAGCTAACAAGTGTTTCACTTTTAAATGAATTAAACATTTCTGTATCAATAGCCATGTTGAATAACCACAGATAACACTGTTACTGTAAAATAATTGAGTAACAAAACCACGCATACATTAAGGACGTAACTCGTGTAGAAAAGTGATATTTTAAAACAGAAAATGTCCCAAAATTACGATGGTGATAAATGATAATGCCCACTTTTAATTAGCTTCAAAATAATTGTAACACATATTTTTTAATAAGTACTTGTTTATATTAACTAAGTTTAATTAAAAGCAATGGTATTTCATAGGTAACATTTTTTGTCGAGACCCAATTATTGTAATTTATGACATTATATTACAGTGATAATAGCTCAATTGTGAGTTATAATTTACCCCTATATACCTACTACAACTATTAATTTGTAGAGTTCACAAAAAGCAACCTTCAGTGAAACGAGTTTAATTTAAATTAATATGGATCGAATAAACATGCCTAATTAATTGTCATGTTTTTGCGATATCAATTAATTTGCTTCAGTCTGCGTCATTAGTGAAGTAATTCAGATAACAAACAGCACCGACGATTTTATTTTTATTCTTGATTGTACAAGTGTTCAAGAAATTTTGCTACTGAAATATTTATTTTTCTACCAACTGCCATTACAGACGCTTAATTCGGTTGTTTTCATAATATACGCTTGTCTTTGAACCTTGTAACTCCTACCTCCATTATAGACACTATAATACTAATAATACTAAAAGCTAATAGTTGTTTAATGCAAGAAAAAACAAAAAGGGATGTAGGAAAACCTAAAAATAGCTGTTGTTGCTCAGATATTTTTTACAACTATTTCAAATAAAGGTTTAGAATAATCCGAGCGTTGGTATTGTCGATCGAAGATCCAAACTCAAAACTTTTTTTTTTCTTTAATTTAAATTAAACTAAAACCATGCGCTGCGTTGCAAACATAATTATCATAAAAAAATTGTTACAATTCTAGTTCACATTGCTCGTTAATCCAAAATGTCGATGTCTACCTCGTATTTCAAATATTTAAGGATGGTATGCTTATTTGTAATGTTGTTGAGAATTGCAAAATAAATATGGGTAGTAAATATTCATTTCTACGACTGATATAAAAGCTTAGACTAGAAGTAACCATTCTACTACAGTGTTTTGACCCATCAGGTACGTTCACCTTTTATTTTTTAAACTCCAAATGTTTGTAAACACAATTTATTTTGCACATTAGTCTTCAAAAGTATAATACTATCCATAAATCAAACGATATATTAAAATAAAATAATTATTAATAATGTATTACAGAATAAAATGTTATAAGTTCCATCTATTTTCAAAAGTCGGTTTTGTTAAGTTTCATAAGTTGATTCCCATATCTTTAAAGGCACAGTAAGTAACTTCTTGCAACGCGAGCGATCTTACGAAATGTATAAAAACTAAAAACAATACCAAACAGTAAACGCTGCAAGCGGCTGCGTGTGAACTGATCCTTATTTCAAACTATTTCAAAGTAGTCATTCACTACTCGTTCAATATAAACATAATTGTAACAATGATTGTATCAGTAGACAAACTTTGATAAAATGGCGGATGTCAATCTCAAAAGTTGACGAAAATGTTATCAATTTTGATAGCGTCAAACATTGCCGAAATATTTCGATTTAATGTTTCGTGTAAAGCTCAAACAAGATGCCTGGTGATTTCCAAAAATATGTGATAAAGTTTTAAGGGTTTTTCATGAAAAACAAAACTAAATTATGGTCTCATAATTTTTTTTTTTTTTATTTAATTAAATGGTCTGATAATTCCATTTCAAAAAGTAACGAGCAAAATGACGTTGTCATAAGTCAATGTTACCAAAGATACCAAGTCATCAACTTTTTCTAAACCTGAATGCCAGAAGTTCCCATAGTTTCAGGAAATGCTTTTTGCTGTCAATCCTGCAGTGAAAGTTGACAATGTCAACCTAGTTCCATCGGCGATGTTATCCTGGGAAGACTATAACGTACCTACATATTTTGTTACAGATAATGTCCACCGTATTGAGATTTCTCGTCCTGTTCACAACGATTACAACATCCATCATCAATGCAACTGTGCCGGGAGCAGCTAGCACTAATGAGATAAATCAGCTACAAAACAAGAAGGTTGTCAATACAGGAGGAGCGTTGTACCCTCAAGCTACCGAAACGAGAGATGTCAAGACCTTAGACGGAGTGTGGAACTTTAGAAAGTCACCTACAGACCCTGAATATGGCTACCGAAATGGATGGTATGAGCAGGATCTTGAAAAGGTAAATATATATTTTTTAATTTTCTATTCCTGAAATACCCACGCGTATGATATGGCAATACGACAGTCTCATTATTCCGCTATTTTAATACGAAGAAGCAAGTCAATGCTCAAATAAAACTGCTGCAAAAGATGCTTAAAACCCGAATCTTTACTATACAAGTCATGAGTAAACTTTACGAGGCCTTACTTACCTGCAGCAGTAGTACTTGTAACTGCATTCATCAGCAAGTCATAACTGTCACACTGCTGGGCGCGGATCTCCCTTTCACAATGTATTAATATCACAATACTTCTCTTTAGACTGGACCAGTGATACCGATGCCAGTGCCGTCGTCGTATAATGACATCACGGAGGACGCGGCGATACGAGACCACGTCGGCCTCGTGTGGTACGACCGTCGTTTCTACGCACCCTCGTGGTGGGCTCGCGCTGAACAACGTGTGTGGCTGCGTTTTAGTAGCGTACACTACGCTGCACAAGTGGTAAGTAGTTTGACCTAGGGGCTACATTATATTACTATAGGGCGGTGGGAAGGCTTTCCATTGTATATTTTTGATGACAATGGGGGGGTTGGAGGTCTAGATTATTATGTCAGAAGTAGTTATTTACGTTTTTACATAAATGGCAAACACAATCAATAAAAAAGACATTAAAAGAATGCTGCTTATAACAATGTTTACGTAAACATCTGGTTATGAGCTTTGCTAACATTTGCTGATAATTAGATGGATGGGGGGCTAAATAATTGTGATATATCTACTTACCTACGTAAGACTTACACTACCCCCTTACTGCACCATAACTTACTATATTACCAACTTGATCACCCCGGTTTTTCACAGGTGCAATTAACATTCAAAAATATTGTATATTATGTCACTCAGTGATAACGGAGCATGCTACGAGTAGGTATCCTACGGGTATTTCGTACGACTTTTAAAAGACGGATGCGACTTCTAAAAATTACCTTTTACATAATAACCTCACAAGCATTACTTCTATAAAGTACCTAGTGTGTACCCCTTTCGTGTAGTTTGTACCCTCTTTTCTGAAACTAACCGACAAACACACAATCTTCTTGTGATTCCTACTAGCCTAACAGCCTCCAGCCGTAACAGAAAGTGTTGGCTGTCTTATATGGTATAAGCAAGCTAAAAATCATCACAGAAAGAGAAATAATAAATTAATTTCTCTTATAAAATAAACCTTCGCGGTCTATCACACGTCCGTCCCCATTTAAAAAGGTGGGTATACCGTAGCCAGTATACCTCCTTCATCAATTACTATAACACCGTTATCCTGTTCAGACTACAGTCAGACGCACTTATTGAGAGTACATAGACACATTGGATCACATCGTCGTAGTCCTAAGTAACTATTGTTACCAGATAGATAATTTGATACAGGACCTTCCGGACTTTTAACATCGTCAAACAAAGTTACAATATTTAACTTCTGAAATGACTGTAGATGTCTTTTAAAATAAATACTACGAGTATGTCACAACATTTTAGACCTATTCCGAAATTCATGTACCTAAAGGAAGTACACAATATTCTATCTAAAAACATATTATAGGTGCCTATTACTCCATCACATAAAGATTGTGACTGAAATGGCAGTTTCTACTGTAATAATTATGCGGCCCTTTTCGAACGTGGAATTTGTTTGAGATTTTAAAAGCCGTAAGAATAAATTTCGTTTTGTACTCTAAATCTTCAATAAACGGAGTAATACTTTAGTTTACATAAACCTAAATTACATAGCATCGTCACTGCTCACGAATCACAACACCTATTTCACCCTTATTATTACTAACTATGAATACATGTATGCGTTTTTATGCTACAAAGTTTAGCTATGTAAATTCTGGGTTAGCAACAACTATGCTAGAGGGTGTGTTTATTGTATCTATCGTATCCTGCAATCAAAGCCCATGCACCTGGCAACACTGGCAGCTGGTCGCAGAGGTGTCTGTGCCATTCAACTGTCGCTATGCAATTGATCCGTAATTGAACAATTTGTCGCGCGAGACGATCTCGTGAGGTCGCTGTCAGTCGCCCGACTCTGATTCTATCTGGGTCTGTAGCCAAATGCCCTTTCCTTCGAACGCTCACGCCAAACGCTATCTAAAAATGTATGGGAATGACATAAACGACGCCATTTTTTTTGCGCACCTAATGTCATTTCCATACATTTTTAGATAGCGTTAGGCGTGACCGTTCGAAGGAAAGGGCATTTGGCTATAGGCCCTGAAGAGATAGTGTGACCCTGTCGAACTCTGCTCTTTAATCTATAGAAATAGATAAACAATTACTTTCAAGATTAGAGAAATGACTGGTTCTGGATCTAGTATCATCGGCTTCTGTTACATTGTTTTACATAGAGCTGGTGTTAACTACAATTTGAAATAAGTACTCAAGTCCTCGTCAAACAGTGTATTGAAGGGATGACAAAATGTTTTTGTTTTGTAATGTATAAGATCGCTTGAACTAGATCAAATAGAACAGTAAAAATAAAACGTTTTTCTAACAACACGTTACCGGCTATAAAGAAAATATTGGACTTTCAGTCCTTTAATTGCCTTCCCTTGCGCAACCGAACACGACATACTAATATATTATAGGTACTTATAAAAGAAATGAGTGATTGATGACTGTCGCTATCTCGTACTTCGTTGGTTTGTAGCAATTTTCTATGAAAATCCTCGTGTAATATTATCTGAGAGAACTCTACGACATACAGTAATTTGGATTAATAACAGCGATTACCCTATTTCTATCGCAAATCAGTTTCTATCGAGACAAATCTTACGACGTCGTAATCGGTTGACCTGCGGCTATTGGTTTCTAGCTATCGCACTAGATTGAAAAAAAAATGTTTTTGTATTAATATTTCTTTATATGAGTATCATAAATGTGGTAGGTTATTTTTATGTTTGAAAAAAAAAATAATTTAACTATTTTCCAGCTTGCAAATGCAGATTATACTGCAAATGTTATAAATATAACCTACAATTACAATATTATATTCAATGTCAATATTCATAGAAAATAAGATTATTAAAATGTCAAGCTTAGATTACAATATTTTAATATTTATCAACTCTTAACGGAAGAATTTTCAATAGTTACGACCTTAACATTTAGATTTTTTCCGAAAATAGTATTAAATGACTAGTTTACTACGGATAATTTCGAATTTACGAGTAAGTGTAACTATTATCGCAATAATTAACAACAAGAAAAAACATAAATATTACATTTAAATTAAGCCAGTAGGTAGGTACAATATCTATTAGGTACAGCAGCGATTTTATATTTAACATTTTTGCACTATTCTAACCCGTCTTATTTTTAAAACGTTGACATTCATTTTCTAAGCAGCTTTTGTCAATATTTAAGCATAATATGGGAAATTAAAGGTGATGAATTAACTTGAACATTACCTACTGGAAAAGTGTAAATGACATGAAAATGTGTGATTTCCGTTACAAGGTTTACCTACGTTAAACTGCGTGCTAAATAGGGCAAGTTAAAAAAATGGACTGTAGTCGGATAACAACGTAGATAATTCTTACAATGCAGTAGGGACTAGGTCTCGAGTTCAATTACATCAATAGCTGCAGGGTAAGGATTCACTGACCTCTCCTAATTGAGCCATATTAATGACTTCCTTCTGAAATAACAGCTGGACTGTATTCCACAACTTATTTATACGAATACAACGTGTATGTGTCCCACTTTTATGCCCGTGTCTTCAGCTTTCATCTTTAACAATTAACTGATTAGTAGAGCTTAAGGAATAATGTTTCCATAAATTATAGTCAAATTAATTAATTAACAGTAATTGTTGAAGTAAAACCTTTGAAGATATTAGTGGAAAACCGATAACTAAATTCTAAAACAATCGACGTTAAAATATAATGACGAAACAGTTGGTAGATCCCAGATACTTTAAATATCTGCATATCAGCACCTTCCTATAAAAAACCTGTAACTTATATGTAAAATATCATGAATAGCTACTAAGTAGATAAAAGCAAGTAGTAAGTACCTAATTAAATATATTAGTAAGTGGAAGAAATGGCAGTATGAATTACCCAAGCACTTGCATCATAATCTTACGAGTATATAGTTACTCTTCCTTAAAAATCTACGAAGTAATCTAATCATCTCATCAACTCTTACAGCAAAGTAATTTATTAAAGTCCCTACCTGTTTTATAAAGCGGTCGGTGTTGAGATTGCGGTGAAATTACGAAGTGCACATGCTTGCATCTATGCAAATATATAGCTACGTACTTACATGACTGATACGTAACTGTTTATATTGGAGTTAAACATGGATGATGGTTACAATTTACAATCTATATTGAAATTTATCAAGTTTTTTAACATCATTTATTTTTGGATTTTATTTATTTTTAACAACTCCATGTTGGCAACACAATCTCTAATATCACACACAGTCTGTAATATCAACGTATATTACTTAAGTAACTACTTTTCATATTTTATATCCATGTCATCAATAAAGTGGAAAGTTTAACTGACACGATGTTATAATCTAATAATTTTAAATCCATAGTTATCTTGATAGAGGTATCTAAAAAAGGATATTTTTCTACTTATTTTTGCCAGCACTGGTCTAAGAAAAGGAATATTTTCCCCGTGTTAAAATTTTGCGACACAAGGATATCTAGCCCTCTACCCAAATGCCTCTTTCCTTCCACGCTCACGCCAAACGCTGTCTTTAAAATGTAAGGGATTGATATTAAGAGCGTAAAAAATGGCGTCCTTTATATCATTACATTTTAAAAATAGCGCCTGGCGTGAGCGTGGAAGGAAAAGGCAATTAGGCTGTAATCGTATGTGTGAACCATAGGTAATAACACCATCAGCATAGGCAAATCCGTCTTCATTGGTGTCATATCTAGAAGGCAAATATTCCACTACATAGTTACACACGTTTTTATCGTCATTTAACCGATAGTGAAGGCAATATTGACAATAAATACATGTAATACGCATTAGACTTAACTCGTTCACCGCTGGGTGTCAATAGTTCTGTTTAGATAAGCCTGTATTAACTGTATGAGCAATTCAAATACAGCGAAAATCAACTAACTTTACATTTAACATGAGGTAGGTACACCAAAAAGCACTTTAAATATTCACAATCTAGGTTCTAAGGCTTGTTTTCCCAAACATTGGTTACGAAGTTGTTGAAGCTTGTGAATTTCGATTATCATCTTTGTAAAATTATTCTTGACTTATCTAGTTTCACAATTAAGTATCAGCAACTTCGCAACAAATGTTTTTATCTTAAGAAGTATGTAGAAATTTTAACAAAGAACTATGGGCTTTTTAATCACAAGACATGTTATACTATCACATCAAAATCAATTCTGCATACTTCAAAAAATTATAATTTTTTTTATTACTTCATAAGTAACAGGTTACATTTCTCATTATTTCTGTTTGTTCCGCCATTCATACTTGCATAAGTACAACACAATTTTATCCAAACGTTATTTTATTCACGTAATATAATTTCTGTTCCAGTGGGTTAACGGCAAAGCAGTCATGTACCATGAAATAGGTCATCTGCCATTCGAAACGGAAATCACAGAGTTTATACGCTACAACAGCAGTAACCTACTGACGGTGGTGGTCGACAACATATTACTTAGCGACACTGTACCGCAAGGCCTTATTAAAGATATTATTATTGGGTAAGTATCTTAATTATAGCGCTAAGGGCTTGGGCACGTGCTGTTATTCAAGCTACGACGTTCGCACGCCACGCTCGCTATTGCAGAGAACTGTAAAATGTAATGCGGAAGAAAATACGTTAAAATCCGCAGCTAGAAGAAGCGCGTTTACTCGAACCCTAATTGTGACAAAATACCACGAAGAAAGCTAGCATTTCTCCATACTTAATGCTCTCTCAAATATGTAATGCCAATTTCTACTTGCAAAAAGGTACGCGTATGGCAATAAAATGCCTAGTAATATCATAATTTAAATTAAAAAAGTACTCTCCAACCATTTCTACAGAAGCAAGAGTATAACATACTAAGGTTTTTATTTGTTTTTTCCAACGTAGCAACAGCAAAGTCAGGCAGGAGCAATCATACACGTTCGACTTTTTCAACTACGCCGGAATACACCGCTCCGTGTTCCTGTACACCACGCCGCAAGTCTACATCGAAGATGTCATCGTCAACACAGATATACAGGGATTAACTGGTAACTTATACACTATAAATGATTTATATAATTCGGGCGTTTTCTCTAAAGATTTTTCTAACAGGTAATTTTGAGATGACGTAGGTAGGTATCCATTGTTATTTTTTTTTCTTTTTACACTGTTATTTCAGTTGTCCTGCACCTCTAGAAAAATGGCTTTTTCTGTTTACGTTCATGCCAAAACTACGTGATATAAACGACGCTGTCTATCATTTTTCCGCACCTAATATAAAAAAATATATATTAGTGTTTATAGCGTTTGGCGTGAACGTCAGCAGAAAAAGCATTTGTGTACTAATTTTGTTAATAATAGAATTCTTTTCGTTGTGTCAGTATCTCAGGACTGGTTATCAGTGTAACCGTTAAATTGAAATACCTGCCCACTGCAAAATGATTAACTTCGCCGGGAAAGTAGGCAGGTTACTTTCTAAGTTTGATTAACAATTCAGAATCAGATGTATTACCATTATAACCCACTCACCTATTAAACTGTCGTAGATAGAAACAAACCCATTGTCGTATCACTAATTTAAAATGGTCATTACCCAACCCCACATACTACATACTCGACTTCACAATGAGATTTTCACATTGTAATTTGCATTCAATTTACATGACGAACTCTCATTATGGAAACATTTGTGTATTTTAATTTGAGCTGAGTGTACCAATGCGCAGCTGCATAAAGCACTATTTAATGGTGATTATATCAGTTTAACAATGAAATATAACGGTGATAATAACACAATGATATGATATGTATATTGCAGTTGTACAAAGTACGTAAGCACGACGTACGAACTGTGCGTATGACTCATATTTAGCCTCAGATTTTTTGGGTCATATTGCCATAAGGAAGAACAACATTTCGACCCTTGTTATGCATAATAATTATTGCTTGCATAAACACAAATTTTATGCGCGTAGACTTTCCAAACTTTAAATCTTAAAACGCACTTTTATTTAAATTTCTTATGATATTACTAACAGGTATTGATTTATCAAAATACATTATACCTATAATATGAATTAAATAATTGAGCAATATTTATAATCAACAGGGTTCGTGGTGTATGACGTAAAGTTCAAAGGGTCGACTTCGGACACAGTGTGTGTGGTCCAGTTGTTTGACAAGAACGAGACGCAGGTGGCCGCCACACAGGACTGCGCTGGACTCCTTGAGATCGGCAACGCTAAGTTCTGGTGGCCATACCTCATGCACCCGGATCCTGGATATCTCTACACGTTTAAGGTACTTAAAATAAATCTAGGTACTTTAATCTTCGAGTAGGAAGTCGTTCTTAAGATATCCGAATAATTTAGAGATAGATATGTGAAACTTTCATTCTATCCAAAGTTACAACAATTTGAAGTTTGCATGGGACTTCTCTAACTAACGTGACTGACTGACGTGGTCAGCCATATTGAAGAAACATACAAACAGTCAACAACTTGGCATATTTCTTGCTTAAATGAAGACTATGAAGAGCGCCAATATAAAATACGTTTTGTTTAGGGAAACGTTTCGGTTACGGCGGGATAACAGGTAAAAGGTACACTGAAGCGTAGCGAGGGCGGGTCCACTAGTACCTATAACATATTATTATTATAACTTCCTAGGTTTTAATATAGAGTGTTAACTCTATATTTCTTCCAGGCTTCTCTAGTAGGGCTACATGGCGAGATCATCGACACCTACTCCCTGAAGGTCGGCATACGAACCGTGACCTGGAGTAACACCACCGTATACCTCAATGAGAAACCTATCTACCTCAGGGGCTTCGGAATGCACGAGGACTCTGATGTAAGTTACTCCTATATCATCATCATTATCATCATCATCATCATTATCATCATCATCATCATCATCATCACAACCTATAACTGTCCCACTGCTGTGCTCAGCTTTCCTTTCCCTTACATATTACATCTATTGTAATTGTAAACTTCTCATGTAAATATTTTCAAACAGTATATTGCCCAGGAAGGAACAGAAATGGTAATGCATTATTCAATAAAGGATATTTGATCGGTGATTGATCCTAGATAAGTGTCATGGTGCTAACTTGCTAGGGGGCGTAGCAACAGTATTTTCAATTGAACTATAATTTTTATCATTAAGATTAGTGTACCTATGAAATAACAATGTATAGTTCTCTGAAGTCAAGGATGACTATAACAGAATAAATAATTAGTATTAACTCCGCTTATTATAATACTGTGTTGTTACAGTTGTTACATAAATAATAATAGTCAAGTACATCATTTGTTATTACTGTTTACGCGTATAATATATATAATTTTAATCATGGTCAAAGATATAAAGTTGGCATAGAACTAATTAGATTTAAGTTTTAATGATGCCGCTAATACTCTGTCTATTAGACACATAGGTACCTACCTATACTATGCTATTAAATATGTTGATGAAAGCCAATCATAATATAGGAGATAAATGTATAAAATGTGGTTATTTAACTCTCTGTTTTAGTAAATAAATCCTTAACTAGTAATCATAAAAAAAACTAAAAACCGGAGTACTCAATTTTTTTTATTTCACAAAATCTATCTCCTATTTCTGTTGTATGTAGAGGGTATAAAAAATGGATATATATTTATACATAAATTTTCTAGCTTCGAGGCAAAGGTTGGGACCCAGTGCTGTGGGTGAAGAACTTCAATCTTATAAAATGGATCGGAGCTAACTCTTTCCGGACCTCCCACTACCCTTATGCTGAAGAGATCTACCAACTGGCTGACGAACACGGCATCATGATCATTGACGAATGCCCCAGCGTCGATACTGAGTAAGATACACTTGAGCTAACTTGACAATGACATAATAACACATA
>LGAG01000206.1:414533-442673 GCA_001278395.1 Lerema accius
TATTGTATAGGTTTAGGTACCTATGTGGAAAGTTTGTATTGTTATGTCAATAGAATATTTTCTGTTTCAATAACCAAAATTATGTAGAACAGTAGATATTGTCGAAATTAGTAAAGATGTTAATAAACTGCAGTACCTATCGTTTAACCCTTCACGTTCATGTAGATGACTAGAAGACGGGGCAGAATTAGTTCTGCGGCATATGGTTTTGTTGCCTTAGTTTTCCACGTCAGATAGGTACTCACAATCATAAATTTTTGTAAACCTATGATAAATCCTCATCACATTGGACATTTGGTATGAGGTTTCAAAATGCTTAATAGTTTATCTGGTCCCTTAAAGTATCTCGACATCGGCACCACCCACTGTGTTCAAATATGGCTCAAAACCATACTCAATGCTTCTAAAATACACAACAAAACTTTTATTATAATCGGTCCAGTCGTTTAGGAGGAGTTCAGTGACAAACACACGTACCCTTTGTTTTTGTATATTAAGATATTGAACCGTTACATAGATATTAAGATAAACCGCTCATTCCTCAGTCTTATTTCACAGTGATTTGCATTTGATATCAGTAATAAGCAAAGCGATCTGCGGTCGTCTATAGACGCGCATGTCTAATAAATTTAACGTAAGGTTGCATGGCAACGTCTGCGCGTCCAATACGAGAGATCGTGCTTCGCCGTTCCCTTACAGTGTTAGATGAATTGTGCTGAACAGGGCTACCTGCCTATCAAACTATTACAGACTTATTAGAGCAAGGGTATAAAAGGAACTGTAATAAAACATAGTATAGGTCGTCATTTTGGGTTTGTTGCTCGTTTATAAAAACATAATTTGATTGGTTGCACAGATTAATATGATTTTTTTTTCGAAGTGTAGAAATCATCAGTAAATTTTCCACTGTTAATTTGTCGTTTATATGAATAAAATCTAAAACCTAATACTTCGAAATTATTATATTGCTGATTAATTTAGGTTTTGGGTTAATCTCCTGAATCCCCAAAGCGTAAGTAATAACGGCATTTTTAGGATTCTGCAGAAAACTCAAAACAGTTATAGTTATTTTTATTAGACCTAGTAGTTATTAAAGCTAAACATTTGTTGCAGACCCTACAAAACACTGCACTCTCAATATAACCGAATCTCGAATGGAAAATTCCAATTGAATACACTACCTACTTTCGGTAATTAGGAGGGCCTGTCTATGGTGTACCGCTCAGTCCGTACAATAGAGGTCGGTGATGACAGCCCTCGTATACAGTATACTCGGCTAGCAACAACGGTACCGACCTCAGCCGCGGCTAAGGGCGGGCCCTGAATGCCGTCCGACTAGTTTCTACTCCGAACGAGGAATGTCACCTACATGCGATATTATACCCAACAACCTTTGGATTATCAGTGTGCAAAATCCTATTTTTTTTTAATAAGATACTATTGATGACGAATTTTTTTCTGGCTATCTGATTTTTAAACCCTATTTTGAAATGAAAATTCTGCTAGACTATTTACCTGTCAGAAATTGCAATATTCCTAAATAAACTACCTATTTAATTTACTATATTGTGTATAGTTATAAAGAAAATGTGGAGAAAATAGATTCAGGTACACCTACACTAAAAGTACCAACATTATAAAAATCACATCAAAGCGCGTTCGTCTTGATTCGTCACGTCATTTGGACTGTTGCTAGCCATTACACACGCAACTAGAAATCCCATCGATGTGGATGCGCTATTACTGTACTATTTTCGTCACCAATTTCGTACCGAGTAGCTACGTATTCGTACAGGAATCATATTTTAACAACGATGATAAATAACATCAGTTTATTAACCCTTGCCGATTTGATTAATAACAATTTGCAACATAAATTATGGCAAAATAAATATTGCAACGTAACGCTTATTAAGTACTACTTAATTCTTGATTATCTTTCTATATTTTTTTTCATATAATCTTGATTACATTATTGTGGATATGTTACATTTAATTCACTTCCCACATTTCTTTTTCTTCCAACATTCTAATTCATACTTTATAATGTTTGACAAATTACCATGGAATGAGACGAAATGGAGTTGCCAAGTCCGCCACAGAAGACATAATGCGCGCGCTCCGTGACGAATCCAAGATGGCGGATTAGCGCGGTTTGGCGGTCATTCACCCGCTCCCGGTCAAAGCCCGGATCGCATGCAACGCCGCCGGCGCAACATTTTGATAATTTTCAAATACTGTCTCAATGTCATAGCTGGAAAATCGAAAAATATGACCATTACAAACTAAATAACTTTTTGTTAGAATTACATATTCATAATCATGTAGATAATAAATAACAAACATTCTATTTCATGATCTATCATTATAGAACCAACGCAATGGATACCTACTCATATACATAACATAATCTTAATTCTGTCACTAAATCATTTATGTGCCCAATAAATTGTACATTTTAGGTAAATCATAAATGTATTGACGATAAACTCTACCATTGACTCTATCTATCGTACCAAATAAGAAATTGTTAGCTAATACATACGTCCTGCTTTCACCTTTGAACACCATTTTCCTTTTACTTATTAAATCTAAAATTCTAATACAGAGCAGAAAAAGTAGACAAAAATGTTACTACTACAACTACAATGCTGCTAGCATCATATTATAGAGTTAAACTATCGGTTACATTGCAATTAAAAAAGCTAAGGTTACTTGAAGCTTTTCAATTTTCTATTCTCTTGGTCTTGTTGCATGGCGAGGCTTGGCGGCAAACTCTCGTGCGCTGGATGACTGCCTTGGAAGTATTCGTGAGTAATAATCCCACATAATCCGATGTAACAAGCTACTGGTTCAGTTTTTATCTTTTTTGTTCTGCAAATAAATATTTCTATACCATCACGTTCTGAGCTTGTTTCTCAGTCTCGCTCGACCAGTACCTAATACATAGATTCTTTTATTTTTATTAGTATTAAAAAATAACAAGACGCATCTCTTGTTTCTAAGCTTGCTCTTGCATATATCTGCAATTTGATGCAATTAAAAAACGTAAATTAATTAGTCTTTAACAACCACAATTAAACTAATTACAATATTTGCACGCTTCTTCAGGAAACTTAATAGTTACTGACACTGTATCCGCCCATTCATCCGCAAACTAGTTACAGTCGGAGTTAACTTGAGTGAGGAATAGGCGATATGGCGTGTGGCGGTGTGCGCCGGCGCCGACGGCGAGGCAAAAACGTTATACCCATTGCCAGTCTCAAGTCTGTGTGAAATTCCGTTTCCAACATATTACTTAGCTTACCAAACAACATGAGCTTATGATGAAACTTCACACCATGATATTTTAATTTTGGTTTTCTTCATTTCATCATCTACTTATCGAAATAGGTAAAATTACGTAAAACAAAAATTTATTACATAAAAAGGAAATAGTTCCCTGATGACTCTTTCGTTCGTTATCTAATGATGTTATCAGTATGTTGTAGAATTATTAACGTGCTTGATTATGCCATAACTATAAGATTGTCTGCTATTGACATTAATTCTCGACACTGCACTAAATAGGATTTAGATCTCCCTGCGCTACTACGTAGTCAGTCTTTAGCTATATCTACCTGTTATATTATAGATAATTTTATGACTTCGTGTAATGGAATTAAGGTCTCATTTCGAATGCATTAATGTAACTTGAAGTCCATTAAGCATGAATAACGCTGGACCAAAAATGGAACCTTGGCTGACCCCAAATTACGCATTATAGAATCAAGAGTCACATAAATATACACCGAGCTTCTTAATTGATACACTTACTCGTAGCAATTATAAAGATATTTAAAAATTACACGGAGTAGACCAAGCGCGAAGTTATTAGCCATAAAATTTACTTAGCTCTGAGAAAATAGTTCATACAGTATGTTGGTATTATCAAATGCCTATAGCAAATCCAAATATGACTTGCTTGTAACGAGTGTTAAAATATAGGTAGTTAATATTTTGAATTTAAATACCTAAAATATCTGGCATAAAATAGAGTTAAATAGTATTCAAGAAATTAAGACACACATGACCTGTTCTTTCTTGGAAACTGAAAACTAGGGTTGTCAAAAAACAATAATTATTTGTTATAATTAAAATATTTCTTTTATCAAGCAGGTTTTATCTTGCACTGTTATCGAAGACTAAGGAAAAATTATATTTTATTTTTAAATAGTAATTTTTTCTATTGTTTGAAAATGGGAAATCTGTCATTATTAGCAACATTGAAATTGGGCGATGTATTATTTCTCGTTAAATGAGATTCAATCTTAATAAATTCAAATCATTTATTTCGTATTAGGAACTAATAGCTTACTTAACGGACGTCAAAATTTATGAATGACGTCATAAAATAAAATAAAAAACAATAGTTACATCATTACAATAAAAGTTCCTAAACACAGAGTAAACAATAAATAAACTTCAATCTGTTTTTTTAAATTAAAGTAAATCCCAGGATTAGCTAAGTCGAGCATAAATCCAGACCGTCCGTACGAAATTTATAAATCAAGCCGATAATACACCTCGCATGTAATACACCTCACTTATTTCGGAACTTATTAAAATACCTACCTATCTATGGTATAAGATATCATAAGTCTATAGTTTAAAGTGTCTTGCAACCCTATCGCAAGGACAGTCGTTGGCAAACAAAGCACGGAGCCGATGAGGAGACCAGGTCGTATGACGTCATCACAACACCGTGACTCACCTGCGCCGGAGGAAGCGGTTCGTCATTCCAATGAAGCTCACAGATCTTTATTGGAAAACATTGTTGATCATTTAGTTGATGTTTTATGAGTTTATTCTGCTAGCTGTGAGGTCTTGTTAACCGACTACGTTAAAAGATGGGTAAAGTTTTTAAGTATGTATGTTTGTATTGTATGTATGAGCGTTCGTTAAGTGAGCTATTAGTTGCTAAGACGAAGTAAATAATATGAATTTATGTTCGTATGTATGTTCTATTTCTTTGGCGTGATGGCTTAAGTGAATTTCAACATGTGAGCTATCTCGTAGTGATATAGGTTATACTTATTTTTTTTTACCACGTCTCTAACCCTAAAAACAATGGGTCTTGTATTGAACTCCCAGACGACGCATATATACAAATATCAGACAAGGCTTAAAAGTTGTGCTGAGGAGTTTCTTCTCCTTAAAAATGCAAAAGCAATTTTGTGAACGGTCGTTAATTAAAATAATGACGCTTATACAAATAGGTGTATTGGAAAAATACTAAAATCGTGAATGTTTTTTATGACTGCATAGGTATTAAGGAGAAACCTGAGACTCTGAAGCAAGTCTATGTAAAAGTATCTTCAAGTAAATATCTATCTCCTACTTATAAACAACATTAAAACAATAGTAGCAACATGACACCAATAAGAATATTCTGTTTATTCTTACATAAATATTCATAACAATAATTTCATGGTTATTTGCAGCCTGTGCAAAGTACAAAGTAGAATAAACATTTGATAACATTACGAAACTTTCAACGATATTCACTGTTGCCACGCAGCGAGTGTTGATAAATTTTGCACTAAAGACCTTTAGGCCATGACTCGTTCATAGATAATAATATGATTATGTTAACAGTTGAAATTGAAACAACAATTCTCAATTACAACGAATACATTGCAACTTTGTTCAATTCCCTCGTTTGTTTACTCGTTATATTGGCTCAGTGAATGCTATTTTTGGAACATGTATCGAAATCAAAGCCTCATCTATATAATGATACGCCTCCGATTCGAGATTAAGTATGAATCACGGAAAATAACACATCGAGGTCTGGACCCTTTTTTATTGTAGTGCGACCTATAAGTTTAGTTATAATAGTTATACGAGTGTGAGCAAATCTGTGCTCGTTTCAGTATCGAGTGAAGTGTTAGTCCAAGCGCTCTTTGTTGCGCCAGCGCACCCGAGTGACTAAGGGGGGCGGTGCTAAGGGCGCTACGCCCTCTCCNNNNCCCCGCCCCGCCCAACCAGCCATGATTTTGCCGCGCTTTTTTTTCAATCAGATCATGTCTGCGTCATTCCTAATGTGTTGTCAAACAGTGACTCCCCGTCAATGACTCGCGAAGCTATCGCTGGCTCGCTATAATATAGCGAATGGGCCTAAAATGTTTTAATTCGTGCCGGCGTGGCGTACAGATCGTAATCAAATGAATATCTGTGAAGGTTCTAGAAACTATTAGTTATCTGTGCAACTTTGTACGCAGCCGCCGTCCACTGATCGGGTATGTTTTTTCCTGTTGCTATGTTTTACCTACCTACAGGTAGTTTTTGTGGCTAATTAAAAAGTAAAATGTAAATGATATACAAAAAGTAATGCGACATGCGGCGCAATACATGGAAAGCTACATTTAGTATGTAACTATAATAAATGAAACTGTTTTGTAGATAAGCGTAGGTACCTACCTAATTTATTTTTAAGAAGTACCTATATTTATTTACCTACTTACCTCTTTTCTACCTTACCTATGTAGGATAGAGGTAGGTGTTTATTATGTAGTATTTTTCTATGTGCAAGTAAATACAATTTTTGTTAACTACCTGCAATATAAGAATATTCGTCACCTCAGACTTACCTACCTAATTTAAGATATACCTATTACCTAATACTTTGGCTAACAGATAATCTAATTCTTGTCACTTAAATGTTTAGTAAAACATTATTTTATTTATTACTTCCTAGACAATAACAAAAAAGCTGTTTAGGTCCACTATTTGCTCTACCTAAGGCTGTTAGGGTTTTCCCCGGATTAGCTCTCATTAAGAGAACGTCCAAAGGGTGTCCAAGGAGAATACAAGACGCGTCCGGAAAGGGTTTTCAAAAAGCGTGGGAATATCGGTCACTTAGAAGATGTGCAACATAGTAAAACACGTCTCAAATCAACATTCCTTCATTCTACACAATTACATCTACTTAATTCCACAGAAATTTAGGTAACCCTAGCTCTACCGCTCTTTACAGAAAAGTATAAACCCTTGTCCTGCCAGTCACAAAATATTATTTTTTTTTCAGTTAACTACTCGGTTAAGGCTTTTATTAGAAAATTTCTCCTATTATACATACATTACATATTGTAGTTATTGTCTGGCGAAAATATGTAGGCAGATTGATAGAAGACCAAAAAGTTTTTTACTTTACAATTTTATGTTTCATGTCTTTTAGAGATTTTCTCATTTAAAATTTTTGTCTGTGAGACGGCTTTTTCTAAAAATCATAAGTTCTGCAGGTTTTATTATTTTTTATACATATTTATCACGACGGCTAACTAGCTAAATAGGTATAACCCAAAAAATACAAATAAATATGTGTATCTGAAACCGAAAAGTGAATATTTTTTTCGTTGATCCCATATAGTAAATCCTGTCTCCTATTCTATTATCAGTACCTACTTTTATATTTACTGAACTAACTAAATAAGTATTAAAAGACCTACAAAAAAGAGTAAATATTATTATTAAAAATCTGCGAGTAAATAAATTGGTATATTGTTATTCAGAAATTTAGGGTGTGGAGATCCTTAGTCATTTAACAATCTTTATTATTTACTAGATATATACAGGAACTGGTTAGAACCTGTTTTGTTTTTTAAGCCAGGTTATTGTTCTGATGACTAAAACATAGGAAAAAAATCCCGCGAGATTCAGTCTACTTTCGTTCTAGGATTATTTGAAAGTGATTGATAAGAAGATGACCCTCTTGAACTCCAAAACTTATAAATATTTATTTATTAACTTAATATCGACTCAATTCGACGATAATTTTAAGCCGTCAGCGACTTTTTAAATAACAACTTTAGTATAATTAGGTAATCTAAAACTCCCTCTTAACGTCCCTTTTAGCTGTAAAAAAATACAACTCTTAAGTCAAGGTAACCCAGCGATAATTAAATTTATACCTATAGGTATAAAAATAAATAACCGTTTATGATGTACACTTTTAGACTTAACAAAAATCAAATCTATATAGATACTTTCTCATTAGCCTAAAAGCAGGTAATTCCGCAAGAAGGAATGTTGTAAATCATATTCATATACCCACCTGTATTAACCACAAAAAATTCGTTTTCAAACGTATCTTTACCACCAAACCAGCTAGGAAGAGTCAAATAGAAAGATAGGCGTGTTGGGTGGAATTCTTACTTACGTTGTTGGAGCCACACGCACTGAACTTTACTAAAAAAATTTAATACCTTGACTCGTGGAAACATAAGTGATTCATGGTGGTATGTAAATAAGAACTATTTTCTATAAAATAAAAAATATAGCTTTCTGAAATGTCAAGATATTGTTTTTGACTTGTGACCCCCTTCCTCGGGCCAGGTTTTGTTATTATAAAAAATGTGCTTGAGGGTTTCTATCTATCCATTTATTTTATTATTCTGATCTGCTGTCCTAAACGTGGAGCTCCTAGAAGTAGGTACGTAACAGAGTTCAAGGAATCTCCCTATAGCTATTAGATAAATTAACAAACCGAGAACTTTCGAAATTCCTTTTTTACTTCCTAACTTAAATCTTCACACTTTTCATTACTAAAAAACCCTAAGATATAGTATATATAAACTCCTATTTAACCTGTACGGTATTTACTAAGCATAGACAATTCCTTAGACAATATTTTATACCCTTTTTAGGGTTAATTGTCAGCTAGGAACTTACTACTTGTACTAAGTCCTTCCATGCAGGTAGGTGCTGAACTTCAGAATTCTTTGATACTAAGTTGTAATACTTGAAATTGATATGACTGAGTAAGTTATAATCATTTATTACGACGATTGTTTTAAAATAAAATTGAAACTTTTGATGTAATACTGTGTATTGGTAACTAGGTACTCTTCTCTTTCTTACCTACTTATTATTCTTCGACCCCACACATCGGTTTTATAGCTCCTTATCTCTAAAGCAAACAAAGATAGCTTCCTCGTTTTTATAACTTTGTCTAATTACCTTTTTAAATCATTACTTCGCTCACTCGGCAGTTCTAGACGGCTCATTATCTGTTCATTGTTAACAGGCCGCGGCGCCGCGTTCTTGCAATTATAAGTTTAAAATAAAAGATTTTAGTACTCACCGAGTAGGTACTCACTGTTAACCGAGTACCCGTCTAACATCTTCTTCCAAGTTGTAGACTAATTTCAGGTACATTCAATACTACAAATTTTTGTCAACTGAGATTTTTATCCAGTCTACTCCTAGCCAAAATCAAGCCTATATCCATGTTTTCCTTTTGGGAGGAATTGAGCATCCAAAATCTTCGTTCTGGTACAAACCAAAGGATTACACTCATACCCCCGCAGTAAGATTCCCTGTGTCGCGAGTGGCATGGACAACACAAATAACATATTAGGTACTAGCACCCATGACCCGAGAACAAACATTTATCTGTCACATAAATATCTACCCCGGCCGGGAATCGAACCCGGGACCTCGCTTCGCAGGCAGGGTCACTACCAACTAGGCTACGGGGTCATCTGAAAAATAAAATTTTATCAATAACCTATTATTGTATTAGTTTTATCCCATACTTTTCTCATGACAACAGTTTTAGCCCGGAACTCAAAACATGTAACAGTACGTTCGTGAGCCCGTTACAAAACGAGATACTTATAATTTGATCGCATTCTTCATTCGGATGCGCCGGGAACTTTCTCACTTCGGAACTAACTGCCAGACACGGTGGCGCCACCTTGTGAATGAAAGATCTCTTCTCATTTATAACTATAAATAATTCTCAGTAACCCCGTTGAAGGAATAGGATGTGGTTTAGCAATTATTGTAATTTAAATAACAGTTCTTAAAAAGTTTCAGTTTAATTACTAAACGTAGCCACTTATTTCTAAGTATTATACAAAGACTTTTTTTATATTTATTGCAGATTTATGAAAGATTAATTGTACTTTAATTATATTAATTTACTGTAATTTCAAGTTCTTATACGTCTTTATAAACCTGACGTTCCAATCAAAAGTAAACGTAAAACTTAAAAACAAAACATAAGTAGGTGTCTACTATTTAACTAGTTTTTAATTTTTGGACCTAAGTAGTAAAATGTTTTAAACATTGAAACAATAGAAAATATTCAGAACCCCGTCTATAACAAGCATATTTTAAATATAATCAAACAGTGAATAATTTTTACTCATTATCACAGTTAAGATTTCTTTCAATGTTAGGTACCCACACAGGTGAAAAGAATGGCCAAATATTGGTAATTAATTAAGCCCTCCTTTAGTGTTTCCGTCATATTGAAATGCCCTCAATATACTAAGTACCTACTCATTAGGTTTAAATTGTTTTGTAGCCACGATAAGTTTAAAATCTGATGTAGAGTCATCTCTTACTCTCATACTTGTAGCTACGTCCAGCTATAGAGCCATACACAAAAATGGAATTACAAAATTTAAAAAAAATACACTTCCGATCAGTCTGATTTTTTTATTTGTTTCATAATCAATGTGAATAAAGAGATATCCATTTTAAATAATTTAAAAAAAACAACAAATTAGAAAATTGCTTTCTACAGTAGAGATCACTTCACCTACAGGAGAGAAAATTTCCTATAAATAGACATTATTCCAAGCTCTACCTACAGCTTTTTCCAAAAGCTAGATAGGTAGGTACTTGTAGCAAAATAAACGTCGTAAATAAAAAAAGTATTCAGAAAAAAATAACTGCTAAAGAAATATAGTTAAGTGTATACTTTGCTGTAAGTAATCAATTTAAATACACAACTAAAATCAGAATATTTTTTTTCAGAAAATTTTCCTTAAATCATGTGCATGTGCATTGTGCACACTAATGCAGTCATGTTACAACTGGGAACATTGACATTTACTATGTCTGTAGAAAATGCTATAAATTAATGCAAATAAAAGAATAATGTAAATTATTTATTTTACAAAAGTTCAGATAGAAAGCTATCTAATTCTATTAAATAAAAGTAATTAATTGAAGTTTGATTTCTTTTGTACGTCAGTATTACAATACATTATAAAGGTAAATCATTGAAAAATAAAGTCTATATTGAAACTCTATCATGGTTGTAAGCATATATGAATTAATAGGCAGAGGCAAATAAATTGCAGATTTTTCTTTATAATTGTAATACCTACACATAATTTCAAGCAATAATCGATGTAGAGTCTACACTATAACTAAAATACAAATAGTGGCAATAAAGAAATTATTTAATTAGCTTTACTTGTCTCCCAATAAGATAAAGAGATAGAGACGCTCTGTTGATATTGATAATTTTGTGCCTTTAGTTAATTAAATATACCTGAACTATGGTCTGTATTTCGTATTTAATAATGCAAAAAAATACAAAATGTGATTTCTTATATGATCTCATTCGTGTCTATAACACAAATGGAAAATGATTCTTGAAAGTTCAATTTCCATCTTTGCAAGTAATCTCAGATTCAAAATAGAAATTAAATTTGTAGAGGTCACGTTAGACCTAAATAACCACGGAGACATTGGCAGTAATGAGCGTAGTGAAGGCAAAAGGGTGCGACGGCGTGTGGACCGCGGAGTCGACCGCCAAAATATCGAGCTACACCGAGAGCGGCAAGCGCATTGGTGCACATCTAAATGGGAAAACGCCCGCGTTGATGAAACATATTCGCAAAGACGCTAATATTTCAGAGGCAAACGTGTGTCCGCCCCACCACTGAATGACAGTGACCCAAATGGCGCTCTAGCGCTCAGTTCCGTGAGCGCGACAGCACAGTAGACCCGCGCGCGAGCATCGCCGCGCCGCGCGTTCGCGAAGTCCCATTCGCTATCGTTCAGTGTTTTACCATTGGATGTTGCCGTGTACAATGCAGTGAGTGAGCAGTGAGCACCGGCCCGAACGCCGGTCATGTGCCACCGCTTATCGCATACGGATGACCTTGTAAGGTAAGAGGACACGCTAGAACGTGGATGACAATTTTTTTGGACAAGTGTACGAAATTAATCGACAGTGTACATTTTATTCATGGACGTCGGCCAAGCGAAACGGCGGCTAATGAGCGCGAGTCCGTCGCATCTCGAATTTTCTTTTCGTGCATCGCGAGGGCCGCGTGTCGGAACTTTGTAGCGGAGCGGCAGACGGCGACGGCGCGCCTAGCAACAAGGAGGCGCATCGCATCGGCGCCGGCGACCCGCGCCGAGCGGCCGGCCGACCGAGCGGCAGCGACCACCGACCACCGACCACCGACCACGGCTCCCTCGCAGCCGCATCCCACCAAGCTAACGGAATCGGATTCCTCACGGCCGAAATTCCGCTGCGGACATTCACGCCGCGACCGACTGAAATAAATCGCTCGTTTAACGCAAATAGCACGGCATTGTCGCCACATTGACAGACGGACGGGCATTTCCGCTTCTCTTTTTATCTCACTCTGCTAGGAGTCATTAGAAAGAAGCGCTTCCTCTGACGTAAGCGTTTTCCGTCATACATAATTCCACCGGATGATTACTGTGGCGACGACCTGCCACCGACCGCATGTCCATCGAAAGTAATTCGATTTACATACACGAGCGCGCGGTCGTGAACTGAAAAAATACCTGATACGAAGTCAACTTATATCTGTTTTTAATACATGAGGCGCCTGACCTTGTCAAACCTTACTTACTAAATGTAGATAACTCATTTCCACATAGGTAAAAGAACTTAAATGTAAGGAAAATTAATAACACACTATAAAATATAGTCTACAATCTACATACAACCTTGCGACAAAGTGACGAGGTAAATAAGAAGATTTTAGCAACGTAAACTACAGAAACTTCCTCGGAAACAAGCAAACGTGTAAATGTGGACGATAAAGCACCTATCATGCGAATGACGTCAGGCCGATTGCGCCCGCGCCGCCGGCCGCCGCCACACCGGCCGCGCGACCGCTGAACCTCGCGACTCCGCCTGATAACATTACACTGAATAATTCCAAGTAAAGTGACACTGCCAAACAAATTATCAGTTTTGCCGACACTGACTAAAGCAAATCGAGTAATGATGCTTACGCAGAATTTGACACCACCGACTCCTATATGACAATAACAACTTTCATTGCAAAATTACTGTTTTTGTTTTTGTCATTTATTAAAAGGTTTGTGTTTCAAAACTATTGCATCTAATTGACGTCACTTGGCTCATGGCGTTGTCTTCTAAAAAACAAGCACTAAATGATCTTATGCCAATTTTTTTCAGTACAGTAAGGCAAGGATATTTCAAATTAGTGCTCAAGCATACGAATGTTTGTCTGTACATGAATATCCTTAGATAAGAGTTTATCACCAGGAGAATGACTCACAGTAATGTAGGAATGTGAAGACATAAAGTTGGCAACGATTGATTCAAGTTTTTAGTCTGACGGTCTTTTTTGTAAGGTCTGTTGTCAAGCACGATCACACTTTGTAGCATTCCTTTTATTCTGACTAGTGTCTCGCCGTCTTCAGATGGCGAGTGTTTTTATGGCGTATTAACTCTTCAATTTATATTCTTATTCTTTACCTTATGTAAAGACTTAAATTGGTTGTATATTTGGAGCTACGTGACTGATATTAATTTGATCAAAAGTATATATTTAGCATATTTCTTAAGCCTTAACGAACAAAACATTAAATTAATATTTACGAGTAGTATTTGTAAAATAACCACTACGGGTAATATAACAATAACTAACCCTTAAGGTAATAATAATAAATAATCAATTTAATAACTAGTAACTACATAATGCTCATAAATAATTCAATTTAAATTCGCGAATTTAACAAAGATAGAGTTGCGATGAAGTCTAATTGTGCATGGGTGAATATGGTATGAAAATCAGTTAGTTTTATAAACGGCTGGGCATTCGGGCAAAGGTTATCGAGCTAGTCCGAGGGCGATCGCCTCTGTTCAAGTCGAAACTTGTCGCAGACATGTTACGTCGAACAAACATCCGTTCATCAAGTACAGTGTTTATCATTGGTATAGGTATTAGGTAAAAAAATAGTGCTTAATAAATTTTTCTGTAAGATTTTGTGTTTATGAATTTACTAGCCTTTGAAGAGCTAAGGTGTTTTCATCGATTTCTCGTCATAGTTATCTTAAAAGTTAATAGAGTCACAATTTCACCAGTTCACACACAGGTTGCAAATATATCCATTTAAGGATCTTGGATGGATTTATGGATCTTTTTTTACATAATTATTTTACGAAATGGCAGAACTTTGTTTACAAATATGAACATTTCAAGAAGATCGCATCTTAAACTTACGAAATATTTGACTATAAAGTTTTGGTTTCCTTAATTTTTCGACGTTCTTCAATAAAAGAAACTATTCAATTGGATTATATTCAAACTGATTTTGCTTTTCACTAAAATGTATATTTTTTTGTTTTATATTCTTACATGATTGCCCCAGAAGGCTGGTAATGTTTTTCAACCGTATATTTGTTTCTTTCTTTGGCACGTTCTACAGTCCAATCGCATTGTTGGATTTCAAAATGTAAGATTTTATTGTATCCATTCCGAGAGTGACATAGTCTTTATATTGTTCATTATAGCGTCTCCAAAACCCAAAAAAAAATTGTTAAATTTTAAATGTGTTACAAACAAACAATTTTATTGCTAAAGCCTAGTTACTTTTACCATAGAACGTTCTACTACCATTGGCTTTACCTTGTATGTAAAAACATCAAATTAAAACGATAAAGTAGCTTACGTATGTTTAGGTATACAGAAATGTTAAGAAAATTGTAGGTAATATGTTATGCGTGTGGGAGCCCAGGGCTCGCGCCAATCCGTCCCCCGACCAAATGAGTCACAAGCCGGTTCTAAGCCTTCTGCATCACTGGCCACGAATACCATCTGAGGCATAACACTGTGACAACGATAGTTTCTACGCAGTTTCACGAATTACCAGGAGCGGAAAATTTTATTACTTATTATGCGTGGTCAGTAAATTTTTGAGATTTTATTTGAAATCAAAATATACTTAATCTATGAAGTAAGAGTGAAATAAGGTAGTATTTACAGAGTAGATACTACATTTGGAGACGACGTTTTGCTATTTCTATGGCTAAAATCTTTCATGACATAAGGCAAGTAGATTTTAGCAGATAGGTATCTAAGTAAAATTATTTATGTTTTCAACTTCCTTAGATTTCTAATCATTCTACTGACTGAGAATTTTAAGCAAAACTGCTATACTTTTGTCGGTTATTCAATATTTTTTATATTACTTATAATCTAAATGATGTTAAAGTCAGGCCTTGTAGTTAAGAAGTGCTATTTTAGTGAAAGTTCCTAAACTATTTCTTAAAATTATTTTCCAAGGAAAATTTCATGTCATTTCTCTTATTTTTTTAAAATAAGTTAGTTTACTTTGCTCTACATTTACACAAAAATATTTTTATAAACTACACTTTGCATAAATAGTTTAAATCGACGTCATTAATACGATATATAATCAATGACCTGTCATAGACACCTGTGAATTATAAGGCGTACCTGTTATCACTTATCAGCGTATTAATAACTTTCTTTACCTGAAGACGCGTTCCTTATCTTGTGATAAGGCAACGGTCGTGAGCAGTTTGTTTTCTGATGTAAAGCGCCAGGTTATCAGAGAACTATTTCATTGTTAATAATTTAATTATTTATAATAGTTTAAAAAGTATGTTAAGTACAGATTTATTAAGTGCAATAAATAAAGAGAATTTGTAAAAGTATGTTGACGTTATTATTGTTACGGAAATACAAGTATATACAGTGTGTACTTTTTTAAGTATTCATATGCATTTATTTGCATTCCATAAATTACATTACAATTATGGACCCTGTAGGACAGAGCAAATTAGGCAAAGTACATACAGTCTTCGTCAATTCTTAATACATATTAAACCTATATGAGGGTTATTTTATACATTTTGTTTGTTCTTAGTAACTGCACCAACAAAATGAACAAAATAGTACCTATGCCAGATTCAGCCAGTCAAGTCAAATAGGCGCTTTACTTGCTTCAGTAAACAATATTAAATTAAGAAATATTGTATGAAACATTCAAACCCTTGTTAGCTGATAAGTCAATTAATCTAAATTCAAAATCTATGTGAAGAACGTTAAATGGTTAAAAAAATACACGTAAACTTTGACATGCCACTTAATCGTCTACGGACTATATTAGTTAACTAATCGTCCGAAAAATCCGTCGGTACTTCCGGGCTCTTGGAGTAAACAGAAAAAAGATTATTTGATCATCAATTAATGGTGTTATGTTATTCAAGATGTATAGACGATTACTACACGTTATTTTGGCCTGAGAATCGTTGTGGGAGGAGTACGTCATACAGATATATTTCTGACTTACCATTTCAACATATGTTTTAGCGTAGCAAAATATTTACTCATACCTTAATACTTCACTGCTTTCACGGCATTAATTATATGAAACTTCAATTAATTTTTGTACTCTATTACGTCTATTTTTTATTATACGAATAAAATATAATAAATAATAAATATAAGATAAGTAGCTATAGTTAATATTTTAAAAATAATACTTACTGTAAGTACTATTAACCATAAGGGTTTTTCAAAAGTTAATAAAGAGGTCAAAAGACCCAGCGTTCAAACCTGATGCATTATGTTCAAAACGGAAGCCAAGTTCGAAAAAATATTTTTCGAAATTGTAGTGACAACAAATTTTTAGATTACGCTAGTACCAAAAATTTCTGGGCCGTAGCGGGCAAAAATGCACTCGACTGAACTGCTACTGTACCTATTACTAATAACAAGACAGTAAAATCGCTTATATTGACACTTATAGCGAAAAGGACCAAGTGAGGCGTATGTTTCATGGACCACCCATTAGTGATGTTCATTAAAAGTCCATTCACGGACTTTTTCAAAAGAATCCTGGTACGTGATTTAACACGCGGAGAATTAATCACGCAGTTATAGATCGCATTGTCTCAGTTTTATCGTAATCGTGGGGTCCTACAAGTACTGTTTACTAGATGGCGCTAAGGATAGAGGTTCCTTCCTTTATATGTTCCTTTATTAGAATGTAGTGGTATTCCATAATACTGATACTATAGATTCTAATGCAGACATGATGACTGATGATGATGATGTCGTATTTCGGCGACAGATCGGGTCCTATAGCATTTATTTCTCTGGTACAATGAATGATCGATACCTCAGCAGTTCTCGTGACCAAACTAAGAGTGTAATGAGCATTAATTCGATCAGTGCAGGCGGGCGCGTGATTCAGTGGGAGCTGACGTGGGCGCGTGGCGTCAGCTGCGTGTCAGCGAACTAGCACGTCACTAGCCACCGTCACTAGTATATTTAGAATGGAATGTGGAAAAATTTTATACTTATTTTCCGGAAAAAATTGGCCAGACTCCAGTGCTGATTGGCTGCATCGCCTGAGAGATGTAAACAAACTGGATTCCTTATCTTTCTGTAATGGGTGTGGCTGGAGAAATATTTATATTGTTAACTACGTAGATGAAAGTAAGATTTGCTACTGGGAAATTACTTCAGTGCCAACCTATCAAACTGTGTTCTTTCTTTACTTGATGTAGCACTAAGTAGCAGGCTTATGTCGGCTTCTAAAGCCCCCAGGTCGACCGGAATGGGTCAGTATTTTGTGCTGCCATAAGTCATCATGACATTTCGATCACGCATTTTAACATAATAGTGCAACGTGTTTCAATTCAGATGACCAGGAGTGGTCCCGGATGTATTTAATGTCTGAAATACAAAAGTATTAGGCTAAATGTAACGCAATGTTTTAGGGTGGCTCCATTATATGGACATATTATGTCCATGACGGTAAATATGATGCAGAACATCATCTGAGCTCAGCAAGTGTGCCAATACTTATAATTATAAAATAGTTTGGCTTCTTGACATTATACTATAGCGACGAATGGAGGCCTATATAACTTACAATATTAAATAATAGTTATTTGTCTTACCGCGCATGTCCTATACCGTCATCGTGTCCTCGCACATAATGTACGATGCCGATACTTACGTTATGGCTTCATGAATATTTATGTCGAAATAATTGTGTATTCCACTCAAACCATACGTTAACTTTCCAACGTTTTAATACTACATTTAATTTTCAATACTTATTTTATGTCACAGAAACACGTATTATATAACTACTAGTGATCTGGTAAGTGCTATCCTAAAATTTGTTTTATACTTCAATTGCCTAAAGAATAAAATACAATTATTTATAGTAAAGGCACATAAACATATTGATTAGATATCTAACTTTTATACAGACTATTATATACTTTTTAAAAATGTATCACTAACAATGTAATTTTTAGCTAAATCTCGATAAAAATGTCATCTATCGATAGTGATTGTAAATATAAACAACCGAGGACTGTCTTTAATACACGGAAAATATTTAATCAAAATCCTAGCAACTGCTTAGGACTTCACATGCCTGTTACAAAACGCAACTTCAACCATTAAAACAAATCATAACATACGAACTTCAACACCTAATAATAGATATAGACAACAAAATGAATATTTATTTACCGTGATCACAACACTGAGCTTGAGTCGCAGAAACAAATGGATTACCGCGCACTTGTTACAATAATAGTCTAATAGCAGCATTGAGTGCGTCCACATTAGTGTCATCTATCTGCGGGACGCCAAATAGCCGACTAGCGTGGACGCCAACCTCTATTATTGACTACACTGTACTTGCATCTGTAATAGAGGAACAAGTGTTGCTAATTGGTGACTTTCTCGAACGTCGTAGAGATTTATTGTAGTTGAAGTGAAGATTATGTATTTTTAAGCAACTTTTGACTCTAATAAGTGCTGCTTAACCCTACAAGTTGTTGAAATGTAGATTTTTCAGCATTTGCTTGTCCAATTTTGTGATGCAGAAAATTTGAGTTTAAATAATGTAAATAGTCGCGTAATATTAGTTCTTTTTTTTATTTGGCACTATATGTATCTATTTTGTTAGATGTAGCTGGAGTCGCTATAGTTGAATATTGTCGGTGCAAGTGTCATAATAATTGAAAAAATCGTTTTGTGGAGAATTGTCACGAATCAAATCCACGTGGATTGAACTTTTGATGTTCGCTGGAATGCATAAAGTATTTTTTTTACAGGTCCCACTATGACTAAGGATCAACAAATCTATCAAGTAGGTATTACGTAATATCAAACAACTTTATTGTTAAAAATAGATCAATAATTTAATAATAATTTAAAAATAGTTTAATAAGAGTAAATATCAATAAACAAAGAGTAAACAGAGTTTATATTTATATATCCTTTAAGAAAAAAAAAACATTAAAACTTATTGTTATGTACCTATCACAAAAATAGTCCCATTTACGTACCTACACTATTCATAGATTCGCAAACTACGTATGCTAATAAATTGTATTCGTTTGTTTTTGTACTGAGAACCAGCTATGTTATTTTATATGGATAATGAAGTGGGGAGTGTTGGCACGCAGTGTTGGCGTTCCCTCAGGAATGCTGTAGGGACCAGTTCAACAGCTGGAGATCACGTGGCGTAACGATAACCGTTATCATAATTAACTATAGTTTAACCTACGACAATATGTTTGACACAATATGAAGCGGTGAGAATGTGAGATATAGGTATAATAAACTACATGATGCTTCTAAATACTGACGACAATTGAAGTGCCTACTTAATAGATAATTAGAGAACATTTAAATCTTACAGGCTAGCTACAATTAAACAGGACGAAATATCGACCAATAGTCTGGTATAATAAAAGTTTATGTAATTTTCACGAAATCTCTATATAAAAAATCAAAGCGTTAAAAAGATGTTTTGACAATTGAGCGCAATATCAGGATCATAACCATAAAAGTGAGGAAAGGATCCTCATTTCGGTACTTCATAACATTACCTCATCGAGGATTGTGATGAAAACGATAATAATAATTCCGTAGCGCGCGGCAACAGCTGACCATGACGTGGTCACCCTCACTATTATAGACGAGATGATACACTCCGCGATACAACACACATGTTATACGTCACGCACACATGGATATACACTCTACAAGTTATAGTGTACAAACACACGTGTCTGTCGACTATTTGACGAGATCCAAAGACAAATGTAAAGCACTGCACTCGGCTCGATAAATGCGAAGTGAAAAGTAGAGTTTATAATTATTCTTGAGTTTAACAGCTCTATGTAGATAGCCAACTCTATCTAGAGTAGCGAAAAATACATAAAGATCTAATTTTTATGTGAACTTAATTAAAATCATCGGTATATCTTTGACAAAATCCTTTGCTTGTATAGGTACTCATTACGTAAACTAATTGATTAATGTTAAAACTGTCACGTAAGTTGCTTTATATTATACCTAATCTATCCTCCACGAATTACTAAAAATGTCTAGAATTATTAAAACATGATTACAAATAACAAAAACCAAAAACATCGTTTAAATATTTTAACATTTACGTCGACAACTTTACTTAATTATAAAAAAACAACACTAATTTGCTGCATTTATGAAACATTGTGACAACATTGTTGATAATAGACATGGCATTCGTACTGTCGTACTGTCAGCAGCACGTTTTTCTCCAACATTTTATGTTGCACCTGGCATTCAGCCAGGAATGGTGAGAATAGAACTAGGCTGCGACAAGACGCGCAGGTGGTCGTATAACAAAAACAATCACATGTCTGTCTCTGCAACTAATAAGTACATTGTTATGAAAATTCATCCAGAAATACAACTTTGTCGCTGCTGATTTTAAGAAGATCATGGAAATTATGGATATAACTTCTAGCCTCTGATAGCGTTTGTAAATATTTTCTTCTACCTTAAAATTCTACCACTCATACTTAACACTCTAAGTAGATATTAGTCCTGCATGCAAGGAAAATAAGATAGATGACAGTATCTATTTTTTAATATCTACCAAAGTAGTAAACTTGAAATTGCATTGTTCCTAAAATGAAACCATAATTTTCATCGTTATTGTGACCTGAAAATCCCGAAAAACACGAATTTTACAGAAACAGGTGGTACCGTATTCTAAAACCAGATTAAATATATAGAAATACATAATACAGTGTTCAAGAATTACTTGTATTATAATACAATATACCTCTTAATAACCTTACCAGGTAATTAGTATTGGTACCTCTTACGATAACCTCTGACAGTATAACCTTGTCTGATAAAGCGGCCAGACAACAAAAACACATTCGTTATAAATGTATATCGTATTACTCTCACTAAAGCAAAACATTTTATATTCTAATGTACTTATTAAACTTATCATTAATACATAAAAGGAAATCTTTGCTTTTTTGGGCCCGTTTTTAAGAATAATACAAGTTCGTAGGAGTTTAAACTTTGGAATGATAAAGGTCTTTTTGAATTGTTTTTTTAATGTGTTATGATTTCATTTATGTTTGAAAAAAGACTTTCTAGCTACAAAGCTCTATAGACCTACATTTTTTAATGCATTTGCATGGGGAATATAAACAAACCTTCCGATTAAAAAATGGCTTTATACGGCTGAAATGTTTTTTATAGTTAGAATTCAGGGCTTGTAATTTATTTTATATATGAGATTATTAACTTTAGTTGGTTCCCTATCTCTGATTTTGTAAGATTATTTTGACACCCTATTATTATTACCTAATTCGGGCGTAAATGAAGGCTGTCAACGTATTTTAAAATACTTTGATTGTTATGAAAGAACGAAGCACATATTTTATTTAGGCTATAATAGTATCATTTTAGATATTTTCTCCAATGATTCGATTCTTTTCCTACAACATATTTTAATTAGTAAACTAAAATGTATTATTTCTTTGTTACAGATAAACATTACATACTGATCTGTACAGCCTATAACATGGAGTGTTCTATAATGAAAGAGGAACTTATGAAGGTAAATATTAATTTCTTAACTTAAAAGCACCTATATTAATAGACATGAGGATAATTACCTATTAAACCTCCAGTCTAGCTATAATTAGAGTTAATTTTGTACGTAAACGAACGCGACTTACCTCTTAAACCTACCTATAATTAGAATTAATTTTGTACGTAGGTACGATTTTGAACTATGTAATTTATCATTTAGTGTTTTCTGATGCGTTTGAAATTCTGCTCTTCTGAGAAGCTCCTATTATTAATAATGTTTTATTGTAATAATTTATTAATGTTTTATTGTAGTAATACTTACTGGGCTGTTTTAATAACCCTTTTAAATGCGTAGAACATACCCAACAGAACCAACCCAACAGTTATAGGTTGTGATGATGTAATGAGTTGCTTATTCTAAGAACTGAGTCGGAACGCTTTGTAATATGAATTGTCATCAATACGCTTCGGAATTTACAAAATAGGATACCGGGCAAACGGATGAAATAAAATGAAATCAAATACGGTCAATCACGTATTCATTTAGGGAGCATTTAGGGAACGCAAGTTTTGAAGGTTTCTATGTAACACGCCGTAACGTTTTTCTGTAAACGTTATCTAAGTTACACAGAAATGACCATTATTATCTAAAAATCTATCTATTTTACCGAGTTAGAAGAATTGCGTTCCCTAGTTTTTTTTTAATAAGAATAAAGAACACACAGATTAAAGGATATACCGTTGACGTTTACACAGACAAATTCAAGGCATATATACAGGGTTTCAAAAAACTTTCTTACGAAAAATTGCTATTTTCTTGCTAACTGACTTTTTTTTGAAAATCTGTGAATAGGGAACGAAAATCTATAAAAGATTATGGATGGTCTCCTAAGACCATTTTCTTGTAGCTGCTACGGATAAGGTAGGTACTTCTCACTGCCCTGTTCAAAGATTCCACCCTGTATATTATAGAACAAGTCTATACTATAATATACGGTTTGACATTTAGTTACAATTTCTACCACAGAGTATGGTCTCCCAATATGTAACAAAAAAAACAATACATATAAATACTGCTCCTATGATCGCGGGCACCATGGTAAGAGCATGCAGACTGGTTAAACTCAATCACTGGTCGTGCTTTGAATGATAATGGGTCATTGAATAAACGGAAGGACGTGTATCATGCAGGTCAATGAGACATTAAAAACTGGCCTAGTGCAAGTCGGATTCGAGCACAAAGGGTACCTTTAGTAAATGCTCATAATATTAAAAAACTTTCGCTATGATGACGTTTCTATGATTTCTATCTCTTATAATTTGGCCGGTAACTTGAAGTATCTCGACATCAGCACCACCCACGGGTCCAACAGTGATCTTAAACGATACCTCTCAAAACCTCACCATTTTATTGTCCCCCCCTTGTTTCAGCTAGCCAATGATTTATTATTATTTATTTATTTACTCATATAAAGACATACAGTACACCACATTATGAGATCGGGTGCAATCATAAACTCTTTCAAGTCAGAACGGTTGAACATATACCCTCGAAGCATATAATAGGTATACTTCACAATATTTGAGGCGTCATTTAAAGTTCATGCATCCCTTAAAAAAGTTGCTTTGTATATTATAAATACCTGCATAGAGAAAGATAAACTAAAATATACCTACTGCGGAATAAAAACTGTCGTAAAACATAATGGCGGACTGAACTAAACTTGTGACGACGCGTAGCAGGTTAACGACACCTGACTCATACCCTGCACTGAACTTACACGACCACTGGCCGAGTATTTATTGCCATGCAATCTGTACTTATTACCAGGCCCTACATCCTATCTATCTCTTATTTAGGATACCGATCAACAGATTATTGGTACTAACTTTGTCCTATGTTACTAGTGTTTGTCTTTCATTAACATAACAGTGCTACATACAACTACACACTACAATTTCCTGTGTCGTAGTGCTGTGAACAATATACAAGGCAAGGTGACACAAATACCTAAAACCCGTTTATTTAACTTATCTAATTTTTAAAACAAATATAAATAATAATTTTTAAAGCAGTTTCAAGGGATATTTAAGCATAAATATGTGATGTTGAAGTGTGAAAAACATGAAAATATGTAATTTTCGTTAAAATGTTTTCCTAAAACTTCGTGCTAAATAAGACAAATTAAAAAAGACTGTAATTAGAAATTGAACTTACAATTCATATTTAACTTTTTCTGTCGCCTGGAAATTAACCCAGGACCCTTTGTTTAAAGCAGATTTAATTTTACTACTTACTTACTTACTCTATGTTTATTACCTATTATTGAATCTTATTTGAGCAGAGATAACTCATCAATAAAGTTAGCCTAAGTTTATGTATAAGGGGGTAAATATGCTGACCAAATGCACGTTAGATCAGAATTATAATGAACCTCACCCTAAAACCATAATCAATAGTTAATAATAGAAATTGATTCCTAAATCAATTACCTTTAGAACTAATTTCGCACGAACTCATACTTCGTTAAGTCAAAATGTGGCGTACTTTTTTTCCTTACTTTATGACTGCACTTAATTTATACCTTCCTCTTTCATGTGACGGTAATTAATTATCATAATTAATTAATTAACAAAAGAAGACAGGCGTTTTAATATATGTACATTATTTATGTCATTTTTTTATTAAATTGACATGATAATTACATTCAGAAATGTAAAGTTGTAAAACTTATAAGTAATAGTTTCTGTTTTTATATTTATCTACTGACTATTAATGAAGCAACTTGCTTCAATAGTAGGTATATCATTAGTGAAAAGAGGGTTTAAAAATGTCGTTGGCTTTGTCGTTATCGGCTGCATTTAAGGTAGGTAAAGTACAGTTTAGTATCATATTTGGTCTTGACAGGTGATGTTGTTGTCAAGATAATTCAAGGGACCTACTAAACTATTGAAGTTATTGAAACACTGTCATAGCAAAAGTTGTCCTATTTGAGGGTTAAAATTGCTCCAACTTTATATCTACAACTTCGTTCCCCTGAAGTCGGTTACATATTGTACTGCTTATTTTTTAAAACTTAATTAGCAGAGTATTTAATTAATTGCTAAACATTTGGAAAAATGTAAGGTCTTAAACTGAACTAACTAAGTACAATTCCGAAACTATTTCTCAAACTTGTAAATAAAAAAATTGCTCTAACTCACTTATTAATGCAATGGAATAAATTGATAAAAGCAGTTTTAATTTCAACATATTATATTCTAAAATAGGTACCTATAAACCAATTTTTACAACAAAAAACTAAACCAAATTATAGCAAAATTTATACTGAGGTAAAAAGGTTTAAAAATGAATACATTAATTAGGGTCTAACCCATGGTTTCGGACGAGTGTTATTATTATAAAGATTACCTCTTCACAGTATTTAGATGGCCCGTCATCCATATCCGATGCAACTTGATTAATGTAGGTTTTACAAAAAAATATACAAAATATACAGGATTATCAAAAATGATCTTTGGGTGCCTGTATTGTGGTTAGACGTTTAATGTATTTTATTGTATTGTGCGCGTAGGTTACATTTTTTACCGATGGTCGTGCGGCCCTTTGGAATTACTCAGAAGGGCGCTTTGCAATCTAAATAAATCCTTTTTTTATTTATAAAGGATCTGCTATTTAAGGCTTACTTTACATACATTCTGTACCTACTTACGTAATTTTGTGTATGGAACAAGTTTTAATTAGTCAACAAACATGACGAACAGACAAGCCATCTTTTGCTGTATTTTTTTTAATTGTCTACGAAACTCTTAAAAGAAATCAAATAGGCCTATTTAAAACTCACAATTATTTAACTAATTTAATTACCACAATAATAAGTTGATCGTATGGTGTCAAACGTAGTCGCTACGCCATGTGTTATCGTCCCATGCGTGCCATGCTACGCCGTAGCACCATGTGACGTAGACTGAAACACATTACATCTTTTGCAATCGAGAGCATGTTTTATTTTAAACAACTTTACATGTGCATGTTGCATGTCACATGTTTTTTTATTGAACATCGCTGCTACCAAATATGATACGAGTTATAGTATTAAACTCCCGAAATTATATTATAAGAGGGAAAGGTTATCCAGTATATCGTGAATACCAAAGAGTGAGTTCTTTATTAGCTTAATTTGAAGTAAGTTGCCCCCTCCCCCTTACTGAATTATTACTGAAATACTGCTACGTTGTCTTTTAATGTCCGCAAACACCTATTTGTATCCAGTAGTTATTTTTAACTTCCATAAAACGAATGTTTAAGAATGACTTTCAAGAGAAATTACAGTTCAAATTCAATCATTAACTAATGCAATATATTACTAGCGGTAGTTATAAATTGTAAATCAGGGAAACAGAATGACTGGCAATAGTGAGTGTATGTCACTGTATAATTAAAGAGAATAACTGATTAATCACTCAACAACACAACAGCTTACCTCACCTAACGCCTGGTTGTGAGTCACACGATGGCCCAATTCCAATTCGTTGAATAAAGGCGAATAGACTCCACAGATAAATACCATTTCTGTTACATAATTAATGCTGTAATTATGTGTCTTTATTTTTCCTTGACATATTGAAAGTTGTGGTCTTGTTAAAATGACAATAATTCGTTACATTGCAAAAATTAAGAAGGAAAACTCCTGTAAGCTAGCACAGTGGTTGTTCGACATTTTTTTGGATAAGTACTTTTTATATATAACCGCCAAACCTCTTGTAACATAATAAACACCAAGATGTGTATTCAAATATTAATGTATCTTTCCTGTTCCTTGACATAATTATTGAAAGTTGTGGTCTTGTTAAAATGACAATACGGTAATTTGTTACATTGCAAAAATCAACAAAGAAAGCTCCTGTAAGCTAGCATTGTTTGCTCGACATTTTTTTGCATAGGCACTTCTTTTTAAATATAATCGATAATTCTCTTGTTACTTAATAAACACCAAGATGTGTATTAAAAATTAAAAGTGTATTTTAATTCGTCAGTACCACGTTTGCATATCGTTCTCACATCTGTGTCACGTATGTAATGTACGATAAGCAATCCATAAGTATGTAGATAAATAAACATAATAATAATCAAAATAGACATGACGTGCTGAATTTTATTTTGTTTAATGCCAGAGATTGAGGACAATGACGGTTTGATAAGATTGGCTTGGAACACTACAATGATTTTACCGCGAAGAATAAAAAAAAAACATTTCAAATTAATTCACTTTCAAGAGAAGACTTAATGTAGCATAGTGTAATATTATTCCAATTCTAGCTTATAAATCGGATTTGTTCATTGTACGCTATATATTTTCTATTTAAAACCTATATTTTCTAATATCATGTAGCATTTTAAAGATAAAAGTCTTTCTCGTAATACCATTTCTAACTATATCTGATAAAGGAAATTCGATTGTCTACCTTGTTAACGAAAATTAGACGTAGGTACTTGATATACTCATAATTCATTACAATAGAGTTAGTCAGAACTAAGTTTTAACCTAGAAATAATTATGTGATAAGTTTTCCTCTTAAGAATTAAGTACGTATTTTAGTAAAATTTTCCTGCGTATTATGTGTGTTCTACCGAATTTCTATTGATTTCAACGTAATAATGTTAGTAGCGTTTTACTCAAAATTATTTGTCTACTTAGCTAGACTTAGCTACTCTTTTAAACTATTTTTCATAGACACAATGCAACTTAAGAAACTGATTCAAATGCAGATGTGAATGACCTCAAATATACACGGGTTATACGACGAGCCATAGACCTCTACAGTAAATTGATTCCGCCTTTGGAACAAGAGTGTAGCATCGACTGAAAACAACAATTGGTAATTGATAAGTCAAACTATGCCCTATTACGTTATTAAAAAATTAAAAAAACACTTCAGTAACCCTGAAACAATTCTACATTATTATTTTATAAAGTATTAAATCTCCGATTTAATACCATGTTATCAGTTTTCTGCCAAACAAAACTACCTAACCGCACATTTTAATTGTCTGACCAAAGGTTGGTCGGTCGGTTAACACTGGTGTGTAAAATATATTATGAGCAATATCAAGTGAAAAATGATTGTGGTGGTGTTTAAACGAGGATAGAGTTCGCGGCGGATCGGATTTCCA
>LGAG01000206.1:446001-489166 GCA_001278395.1 Lerema accius
TTTTTCAAGATTCAAGTTAAGATTAATAAGTTAAGATTTTTACATGATAATGAAACAGTTTTCAGGCTAGAAAGTCTATCGACAGACCGAAAATGTGGAGCTTTTTACTAACATCAGTTTTGTTTTCTTACTGCGTTTCACCGTTCACGTGTATTTTCTCTACGACGTGGACGCTACGTTCGATTCCCCATCGATTTGTGCATTTATGTAACGTAGCCCCAAAGGGAAAGCTACAATAAATAAGGAGATCCAAAATTTTTAATTTCTAATCATTTGAATGTTTATTCCAATATGTTACAGAGTACAGACTGCTGGTAAACGGTCCACCCACATGACTCATATCGTGGTCATGACAAGGACAAATCTCTGAGCAAATATAATTATTTCGAATTACTATGACCGGTGAATTCCAGGTGCCCGAAATGCATTAATCTTTACCTTATAAGATCCATATTATTATAATGTATTAAACACTAACACGTTTTAGTGTGTTTGTACCTCAGACCAAAAAATAATAATAGACTCAGTGTTCAGACAAAAAAGGGAGGACTTTTTTTATTATCTAACGTAGGTACCTATGTCACAGAGCACGGTCTGCCGAGAAATGTACCGGGAAACGTATTCATTTATTTTGCTTCTTGGTTCTGAAGACTGCGTCTATATAATTTTTTTGTATGTGATACACTTTTAAGTAATTGCGAGGCACTTTACAACAGACTTACGTTTTCGAAATTAATTCAAATTCAAATTCAAATTCAAATTCATTTATTCGCTTTAAAGTGGGTACAATAAGATCTTACAAAATAAAGAAGTTTTCGCCACAGTCCGCCTATTAAGGCATGCGAATGTTATTATACAACTTGTGTTTATATTTAGCGTTGATTGCGACGAATGACGATCAATCAATCCTAATTTTATTGTTTTATCAATATTTAACCAAGTTTTACCTACTACTTTCATATCCATAGAGTCAACAATGATTTAATAAGTCTATCCCTACTTTTCACTCTTTATTATTAAATTGACATTGTCATGAGTTAGGGAATAAAAGTATTGTATTGTAAGGATTTTTATATGAGGAGTGGTTGAACTTTTTTTGTATACTTTAGGTATATAGTATACTGAGGTATTGTGACCTATGGGTAAACAAAAGTTTACGATAAGTAAAATGGTTTCGCAAACGTAACGCTTTGCAACTTCAAAGGGGTTTTGAACCTTAGAATCCTCATCCTAATTAAATTTATATTTACTTACATCCTTACATTACATACGTATTTAATAAAATATATTTCTAGAATTCGATTAGTTTTATTTCCAAATGTTCTAACATGGCGATAAGATTAAATAAAATATATTTAAAACGCATTTAATAAAATATATTTCTAGAATTCGATTAGTTTAATTTCCAAATGTTCTAACATGGCGATAATACAACCCTCGATATTATAAATGTGATGAAGGTTTAAAAGTTTTTGTTACCGAACGAGCTGTCTCGTAGCAAGCTTAACTCGTGCCTGGGGCACAATACTATTTTAGGAAAAACTTTAATAAAAATATATTTTCTAGAAATCAATTAAGTATTAATAGATAATTAATAAAACCAGCCATTTTTTGCGGACCATTTAGCGCCCCTTTGTGAGTAGCGCCCCAGGCATGCCACCCTTGTCTCCCCCCTCTCTCTTCGCCACTTGAACGAGCTTATTTCCTTTAACCACCGTTTCTCAAACTGCCTTGCGTGAACCATAGAGTACTTTACAATAACTCATAAGCATAAAAAAGTTAACAGCTCAGGGTAAGTGTGATAAAATTTTTATCTTGATGGTTAAAATTAAAGATGCTAGTTAATATCGATTGGAAAGCTTATAAGTTATAACCATAAGTTCCCACTATGCGACCATATTCCGCACTCTGAAGTACCGTTGTGCGAAACAAAGTTCTGACGCGTATGTGAATTTCTTTTAATATTCATTCGAAAAACAATAATACGGACATTTGAATATTATTGACTATGAATGGAGAATAGATTTAGCTGGCTTATAATGTTATGTATAGATTATAAGGTTCTTTTTAAAAGAGGAGTAATTACGAGTACATAGCCGGCTGTAAACAATCCACCTAAAGGAGGATTCACTGTCGCTCTTGGCAGTAATACATAATGCACCATCGATTAGTTGCAGGTGATAGCTAGGGCCTTTACCGAGACGTGCTACTTACGCCATCACTTAGAACGCAGGACTTAGACTACAGCCCCAATAGGTAAACAGTTTGCGAGCGGTCTATACCTCCCAAGACTATTTTAGATAGATGCAATCTACTGCAGTTTACTTACCCTCACCCTCAGCCGGCCACCGATTTACAAGGAAAGTATGAGTTAAAATAAAATAAAAATATTACTTTTTAATTCCCTACGTTAGAGCTTGCAGCTAACTATAACGCGTTTCCTACAACTGCAAAATTATTATTTAGTGGCGCCGAAATCTAACATGAATATTAAGCATTTACTTATATGAAATAATATAAAATGAAAAAAATACCCTCGACACATTTTATCATCACACGAAGCTAAGACCACTCTTGATAAAGTCATCAATATTATTTTTCAATGACTGTGCTTTTTTATTTTGAGACCCCACTAGATAATATTTGCGTGAGGGTTAAAAATTTACTTTTTTATTTAGGGTTGGTACTAGGTGGTGAAATTCCTAAAAACCTAGTGAAAGTTATTTAGAATGTCGTTTGTTTTTTATTAAAAGATTATCAAAGTGTTTTGCATTATCAGTAATCTCAGAGTACAATAACACTGACATTAGAATTCATTCTATTTGTGTTGCAAATAATAATTTGAAGAAAATATTGAAAACAAAGTCATTAAGACTTTTAACTATAATAACTTTAACAACTTGCAATTAATTCCAGCTTGTATGTAAAAAATAAAATTTATAGTTTATGCTATTTTAGGGTTATACAAAAATAAAATACATGTTTAAACAAATCAATATTATTTCCAATAAATTTATCAGTACATCCACAATGAATGCCTTATTATTTACTCCATAAAATACAACATAAAAGTCTTCGACATAATGAAACTAAATATTAAGAATTTGTAAGGTACATCTATTTACAATAAGGTGGTTTAAACGGAAAATAAAACATCGAATATAACAAAACTCAGTGCAACAATAAAATAATAAATATTTATAAAGACAGTGGTTCAACGTGGTTAAGGTACATTTATACTAAGGATATAATTATTCGTTTGTTAGTTACACAATTTGTTACAAAATTATCTATTGGCCTTCACATCACAGAGCAAAGCGATCTCAGGAGTCGCCCTAGCGTCTAGCGGAGACCTCGCGTTAACAACGATCCGCCTCTAATAACAAACAACTCAAAATAATCAGATGTGAGAGCTACACCAGTTGAACATAACATAACGTAATACCGAAGCTAAATGACGCACTCCCTACTGAATAACGATTTTATTAAAAATGTTACATTCTCTCGTTAATATCAAAAATTGCAGAACTCCGCGTATAGCTAGCCGCTTACAAAAAGTCCCACAAACAGTATAAAAACTAGGCTTTGAAACTAAATAACTGCAAGAACTCCGAATATCATGCAATCAAACCTACATTCATTTCAAAGACTAGAAAAATGCAAACAATTCGAATAAACTTGACAGCTAAATTTAGAGTTGGGTAAATGCCCAATCTTTGTATTTACATTTTGATATGTGTAACCACATTTCAAGAGCCCTCTATAACCCATCATTCCCACAAAGCAAGCCACGGCAGCGCGTGTCTCCACATCTAATGTTATTACAATAGAGAAGAGACTTAAATTTAGTGCAGCCTTGGAAAGCGACGTGAGAACTGTAGCTTTGCTGCGGTCCAGCAATCGGCGACAACCCTACGCATAACCATGAACACACTATGAAGTATCAATATCTAAAATATTCAACAAGGAAAGTCGGCGACCGCCCACCGACGTCGCGAGACAGAATTCATATAGATCTCGTACAACAATAATTTATTACAACATAGGACAGTCGTTAGGCCTTAACAATAAAATGTACAGTTACTTATTATGGCAGATATCAACAATAAATTTATATTTTATCGATACGATTCCGACACCTCTATAAAGAAACGATCTAGTATCATACACTCGGTGCGACCCGCGCCGACCTTCGCGGCGCCGCTCGATGGCACGCACGAACTCCAGCGCACGCCCGCCAACGTCCCGATGCGCGCGCGCCGCCGACCGAATCCACCTCTATACATTAAATTGCCCTAATTCATAAATACTCCCCGTTTCCTGATCGGCGTCGCTCGCGCATCCCCGGCAACCGCATTAAAATACACTTCTCGCCGAACTCTGCGACCGTTTCGATCGACGCACAGGTCATTGCGTAGTTAAACCGGCGTAATTCCGAGAGGTCGGAGAGATCGGCGAACACTATAGAAATACAATAATAGTGAGCAAAGATTTTGAACTGCGAGATCGTCCGACACCGTGCGGTCGCGGGGGGGCGTCGGCGCTACGCGTACCCGGGGGGATCCCAGGTGGCCGTGAATCAGGAGACGTAGGGGAGGAGGACGTAGTAGAGCGCGGCGAGGAGGACGGGCACGGCGAAGGCGAGGATGTGCGCGGCGCGGGGCAGGTGCAGGGAGAGCAGCGGGTGTTTCTGCTGCAGCGCGGCCAGCTGCGCCGCGAGCCGCGCGCGCTCCTCGCACCCCTCCTCCCAGCGCTCCTTGGCGCGCACCAACTCCTCCTCGAGAGCGTGCAGCGTCCCATTCTGCATTGTCACCTGCAATCGAACACATCACGTAAAATTTAAAGACAACTGTCGTAAAAACACTGAAAATAATTATAATATACTGAATCAGTAATCACGAAATTTTAGGTTACTTGAGGTAAACCATTTATGTCATAATGTCGCCTGCAGTTGCTTAACTATCGCTCACTACAGAAAACAGATCCTCGTAATCACTAAGGAGACACATTCATACAGCATTCTTCACAATTCTATTTAATTCTGTCAAGTCGTTTAGAGATTTTATCCTGATTATACGTTCCCTTGGGAAAAATCAAATATTTTTTTAAAACTACTCTTCCGCGGGCAAAGCCGCGGGCGTCGTCTAGTAAAAACATGTAACGCGGACGCTACCTGCAGTCGTTGGTCATCGTCCAGCCGGACGTACTCGCCGGCCGCGCTGGCCGCGAGCCCGGTGCTCTCCGGCAGCTCGCTCTCGTCCCTGTTGATCTCAGTAGCGACGGAGTCAGTCTCGTCGTCCTCGTCGTAGTCGAGCCGGAATATCTCGTCGATCTCCGCCGAGATGTTGGCGGTGTCGAGCGGCTCGTCCACTGCGGGCTCTCGTTCTCTCTCTCTCTCGCTCTCTGTTTCCACGCACTTGTCCGACACGCGTCGCTCCTTGCTGACGCCGCTGCGTAAACGCTCCAGTTCTTCATCCTGTTAAATATATGAAATTTAATACGTTATTTGTAATTTTAATTTTAAGGTTTCCTGTACTTGCCTCTTTTTTTTCGTTCTTCGTATAATATAAACATATATACATACACATACACATAATTATGATGGCATGGCATGACATGGTATGTCCATACCTATGGCAATCAAAGTTAGTAATTTATCTCAAAACATTCTTCTCTGAAGTTATGTTTTGTTTCTAAAGGGGCATAGTTCTGTACATACCTTAGCCTTCAGCTGCTGTCTCAGTTCACCGACAACAGCACTGAGGTCATCTATATCAGCTCGAGTCGGTCTGAACGCGAGCTCGGCCTGCATGTCGGCCGCACTCGCCGCCAGCCGCTGGATCTCCGCTAAGTTCGACTCCTCGCCCACCGTCGATTGAGATAACAGAGCCTGTAATAAAAAAAAAAAATAACTATACTATATTATAATAAAAAATAATATGATGTGATGCCGATATTACAGTATACATTATTGACGTCATCCTGAACTGAATTACACAAACGAAGTTTTTTTAAATCGCTAATATATTATCGTAATATAGAAAGACCGAGTTTAGGGCCACAGTTGGACCTGGTAGGTGGTACTAAAGACGACATACTTCAAGGCACCGGCCAATCTATAAGAGTTATTGAGACGCCGCCATATCAAATGGTGTTCAATGAGATAGGAATTTACTAAAGGTATAGGAAAATAAAAGGTTGGAAATACACAAAGTAAAAGAGGCTTCAACCAAACTACAAGAGATAAACTCACTGAAATCCCCAGCCGAACACTACGTAACAATTATCAAATCAACAACAGATATCTGAAGCAAGTCTGATAATTCAGTACCAACTAAGAAAGTAAGCGTCCACAATCATCCTTACGACGTAAAACGACGTAAGAACCTCACCTCAAGGTCAGCAATGCGCGCGCAGTACGCAGCGGCATCTTCGGGCGCGGCCTGTGCGAGTGTGAGCGCGTTAGAGGGCGCGTCGGTCGCATCAGCCAGCAGGTGGTCGCGCGCGGCTCGCAGCTGCTCGTTCTCGCCGGCCGCCGCGGCCAGCCGCTCGCGCAGCGCCTTGATCTCGTCGTTGAGACCCGCCATCACACGTAACACGTTCGCGTACTCCACGCCCGCTTTGCTCTGGAAACGTTACATTATAAAGTAGAGATTAAAAGTAGTTAAAGTCATGCATACTTATCCTACGTATATGTATATACGTCATAATATACTTCGTGGCTGATACCTAGCTCGGAGCCCACACATTTTTACGTTCTAAAATACTTTCGAGCAGGAGCTGAAATCCTTGTCGGCGGACAGTGTCTATCTGTGCGTTCTTCCTGCGCGATCACTATGGAGTTATAACTGCTAGTACTTTCTACGTTGTGGCTGAATTTTAAAATATATAACGAGGCATATATTACTCCATTTATTACAGATGGAACTATAATGCAACTTATTTATTCTACATCTCTTTTAACCACTTAATCACAGTCAATATTCGAAAGAGTCTGTCATTTCGGTGACAATCTTTAGGTGAAGTAGGATAATAACTCACGGGAGAATCTTCCCTGATCTCCTGGTCGCTGTATGTGGAGTTGGCGTTGTTGTCGGCGCGCAGCTCGCCGTCCAGCGGGCTCGTTGACTCCGACTCGTGGCCTGTTTCTACAACACACAGCAGTCATTTGTTTAACACTACACTGAGACTATTCTAAATTTTTTTTAACGACTTATCAGTCCATTAAAGAGTACTAGAATCTCAATGAATTTACATAATTATAAATTAGTTTTCAAAAGGCGATATTTCTTCTAGTTTTAATAATTAAATTTCGACTTATGAAATCAATATAAAAAGCAGTAAACAATTCAAACACTAAATCATGAAGGCATCGCCGATGAGTCGTCGATCAGAATTAGTGACGAACGAAAGTACTAGCACTCAAGCCCCCAGGCGGAATACGAGTCGTTCGGCGTCTAGCTCACGTAAAAAGATAGTCAAAAGATATCACGAAAAGATAAAATCTATAGATAAAGATAAGATACCGTGATTGAGTCGCGACTGTTTCTCGTCGTCCGTACACAACAAGGTCGTATCGCCGGATTTTTCTTCGCCGCTGCTCTCCGTAGTTTCTTCTTGTTCTGTCTGTTGCTTTTCTATAACATTACGTAAGCAAAATTACAATATATGACGTAATTGTAACCTACTGCATAATAATGATATTTCAAAGTATTGATAAATATTGTCCACGTTATTTTTTAATTACCTTTGCCCTCCGTATTATTATAGACGTTGTTTTTCTTCAGTATTAATTCGAACTCCTTTGAGGATTTACCGTCAGCTGAAATGGCCTTTATTCCAACCTGAAATAAATATACATACACACCAATATTAACAGACTATTATTAAAAATATGTACACGTGCGAAAATCAAGGCCTATACACAATTTACCTCCCATAAAAATCTACTACCTTTACAAACTTTCAAACCATTCTTAAACGCAATGCAGGTTCTCAATATACCTTATTTAAAAAAATATATATTCAATGGTAAGGGTCAATGCAAAACAGACTGTATCCTTAGTTAATTCATGAATTATAACGTTACCCTAAAATCCAATAACATTTCTAAGAAAAATGTACCTTATTGAGAAGGTGTTGGGGTAACAATAGCTTGATATAGTCCGGTAGAGCGCGCACGGCGTCCTCGAGCGAGCCGCCTCGCTTGCAATCTTGCAGCTTGTTGCTATCAGAGCTCACCACCAACATCTTCGCTTCGCCATTTTGCACCGAATACTGTAAATAATACGAGCTATAATACAAAATCGAGCTATATGGTCATGGAGAGTTGGATTCCCATTCTCAGACATTTATGTGATTTTTAAACCTTTGTAATAGTCAATTAGTTAAAGGATAGGATTACGTAACATAACCCAATAATTCTTGCGTTAATTTTGCTTGACTTCGAATATTCCCAGGTATTCAAAAACTCAGTAGTCATTTTTTATTGTTATACAAATTCACTAATGGACTTTCTATGCACGTTAGTAGTCGATATTTTGAAGAATCTACTGCACTTAGGTATGACATATAGTAAGTTAAAGGTATGTGTACATACAGCAAGCGGTAGGTGCGTGCGCAGGGCACGCTCGCGCTCCTCCGCGGTTGCAATGGCGAGCCGCGCCGCACACATTTTGCGTTCGCAACGAGTTGCCAACTTCTGCAATCACAACACGAGATGTATTAGAACCTATGACTGGAATATAAACAATTGACAATTCAGTATAAAAAAAATGTAAAATTTTGGAGTGTAAAATCTGAGAACACTTTTATTTATTTATCATCTACTCTTAGAAGAATAATAGAAGAAAGTAATAAAAGGAGTAAAAAGTTTAAATAATAAATTATAGTATAAACAATGGTAGTATCAATGTATTTAATCAAAATGTGATATGTACTAGATATTAAGAATTTTTTTACATTTCATCACATTAAATATAAAATTCAACTTGCAATTTCTTGAGAAAACACAAATACCAATAACCAGTTTACGTTTTTATAAGATCCGGTTCACCTAATTGGGCAACATGATTGAGAGAGCGATTTGACATTGAGACATTTAATCCAACCTTATTAGACCAATTTATGTAATCTTACCAAATTATACAGTAATCGTCCACCAATTGCCGACCACGCAATTGATGAGCAAGCCTTGAACATTATAGCTAACATGTTAATTTTCTAACATTTAAAATGTTCTACACGTTATCTTTTAATAACTAAGAATACAATATGATGAGTGGAGTACACATGCGTTTTCTTTACAAAAAAAAATTATAAATGAAATGAAATGAGATAAGATGAGACGTAACAAGATGAGATGAGATGAAAAGAAAATAACCGTTTTTTTATTTAACAAAATCTGAAACTTTTGTCATACTGTTGAGCCTTTATGTATACGAATAACTTCTCTCTTCTCTACTCTGCTCTAGCCTACACTTGGCAAACATATTTGATTACCAATACTGTTTAATCAAATTACCAGACTATACATAAGGCCTATAACACTATACATACAAATTACCTTCAGGCAATGCATGCTATCAGTTCTGATGTTACCTGTAGCTCAGCGAGTGCGTTATTAGCGGCTAGACGCAGCGCTCTATTATGGTTGCACAGTGCTGCCACCTCGCGGCTGCGGCGCTCAAGCTTGCCCTCCAACAGTAATCGTTGCTCGTGGGCGGTGCGCAGACTCTCTTGGGCCACCTCCTGTATATAAACACGTTAAAGTTTAATCTCGAAGTCTATTCATACGTAAGACAAATAAAATGTTGCACATTTACTTTGGCTCAGTCACACATGTGGCAAATGTCACGCATAATTCTATTCAAATTTGTACAAAAAATGTTCCCTATAGAAGGTCTAACATTGCCACATCCAAACACACAGAGACCATCTAGTAAATAACAAACTGGAGGTAACAGTTGACACTACTGACCTGATAGTTGCGCTTATCACTGAGCAGCTGCGCGACCTGGTGCGCGGCGGGCTGCGCGCCGGCCGCCAGCACGCTCTCCAGCGTGCGCACGCGCATGAGCAGGCGCTGCTCGCCCACGAACAACTCCCACGCCGCCTGCGCCTCGGCGCGCGCGCGCTCCACGCTCTCGCGGAGCATGCCCAGCCGCCATTCCACTGAGGCTTCGCGCTGAATCGACTCCTAAGAACGAAAGTATTTTTTCGTTGAAATTTATTGACTAGTAGACGAGTGAACAATATTACCGAATAAGTAGATAGTTAAAATTTTCATAATATTGAGTGGAGGGTCTATAACACAAGTGAAGGTTTCTTCTCTGTTAATGTGCTTTCCAACTCAAGACATTTTATTTTTGCTATCAGTTAGGTTTGGAATCAACGATTAGTTAAAATAATAAAAAAAAATCGAGGCATTTAAATCTAAACGAGTCTGACGTTAAGTCTAAACCGACTTAACAGAATAAATTTTAAACATAAAAAAAATATCTGGTTCTGTAGAAATATTTTCTATTTACCTGTACGTAGTTATTGAGCTGGTACAACTCCTTGAGATGCAGCGGAGTGTTCATAGTGGGGTTAAAAGAAAGCTTCGCCTCTTTTCCATCGGGGTGAAACAGCTTGAGTTGAGCCACCACGGGAGGGAAAGTATTCTGAAAAGACGTAAAAAACATTTTTGTAGCCAAAAATCTGACAGATAATAAGATGGTCCTAAAGATAAGGAGTCACCGTCGCGTAATGCCAAAGAAATAGCGGCCTCAACGGAGAACTATTTATATATCTTTTTTGATGAATGTTAGTCATAGGAAGTGCTTTATAGGAATGCCTCAAAAGGAAACTCAATCCATAGTTTGCTGGCACAAAAAAGATTATTGAAAAAATCATGTTTAAACGATAAACATAAATGAGAAACGAGAAAATTCAAATATTCATGATAATTCTTAGAATAAGTCTCTCAACGTAGCCGATAAAACCAATTGGCGTTAATGGAAGCACGTTTTCACATTAAAATGCGGAGTGAATTATCACGTTCACAACTGGTGCCGAAATTAGGCTAAGCAACAAACACTTACTGTTAAAAATATTTAACGAAAGTTCTACATCTACAAATGCTAAGCAGTGTATCTAATTTCGCAAGTATAGTTTTATTATATGCATAACATGAAAAAAAAATACCGGGTTAGTCAAAATATTGAACCCTTGAAAAAATATTTAAATGAAATGCGGTATAAAATGATAGTAGAACTTTATAAAATCTACATGGAATTAAGAAAAATAACATCACGATTTAAAAATGTTGTATCGTCGATAAAAAAAACGAATCACGAATAGTCGTGATCATCATTATAGAATGACGATATCGTTGAATTAATACGACTGAATGATTATAATCTAAATAATTAATCTATTCCAAGTGATAAATTAGTCACATATAACCCATAATGATGAGTTTAACAACTATTAATTGGTAAATATAAACTATACTTAGATACACTTTAATCAAGAAAATCGTAAAGACAGAACAATCAATCGAAATAATCAATTTAAAATTCACAATAACTAATCGAAATCGAATCGTCATCGAGTACGATTAAATTAATCGCATGAGTAATAAAGCAACGGTTAGATTACCTTTTCCGAATTGCTTGCATTCTCGACTACGGGTATACCGAACTGTACCACATCCCCCGAGAAAACCTCGTGCGGCTCGGGGTCCTTCGATATCGAGCACTGGTTGTTATTGATGAACGTGCCGTTGCTGCTCTGGTTGTCCTGTAAACAAACAACAAACACATCAAACACATCAAACAATCGGTAAACAAACAATTCAACACCAAAATAACTCCAAGACAAACGTTGGTTTGGTTCTGTACGGTAATGACGAAATGAACTGTTGAATCAATTAACTGATTATCACTGCGATTGAGCGTTGATAGATATTGATATTCATAATTTTGATTATTTTTGAGGCGATACGAAGTTTGCCGGGTCAGCTAGTGTAAAATAAATTCGATAATTTGTTGCTGTATTTAGAAATTTAATCGCTGTAATATTTCTCTATAGGATTGATATTTTTATGTCTTCATTTTTATGTCGTCATGTCATCCAAACAGGCTATGATAATCATGAATATTGACTACCTCCATACAATATAAAAACCTGTTTTTAACAATTAAAATGAAACGTATTAATAAGTGCATTTTTACGCGAAGCGCTTAAATACACCAGATGGTTTTAAAGCGCGCTTCAGTAGCAAAAACCCACCAAACTTGAAACCTTAGTAACAGATCTATCCACTCTGTTACAGAACCCTCAATACAATAATAGTAAAGATACTATACTAGACAAGTTACAGAGATAAATATCTCCAGGGCCAACGTTTGCATTGACTTCGTATTTCGTAATCGTTCCGCTAATCGCAGTACAGTACCCTGATCGACACATTACATGAAGCCGTAACAATAACTCGATACGTTCACAGCCCGGTGGACCGACGCCTGTCGTCATATCGGGTTACGTCACACTAAAGGATGTGTGAAAACCAGCTTTAAGCGATTCGCAAAATGTACGAAGCAAAAAACATCGTGTTTCCAAGCAATCTGTTGCGATTAACCTGACTGCGTAAGAAAGAAAGTAATGTTCCAAAATATGTATGTATGTATGTACATGTCTTTGTCATACTCTACAGCCCAAACAAAATTCAATTAAATTTCATTTTGGGAGTGACATACCTAAGCTATATGAATATTTTTATTACGGTACACATAACACCCAAAAAAAATTTTGAAGTCGAGTGTTTTGTTTTAGTATTATTTGATGTAAACAGCTGACAAACAAACAGACTATTCATCGGATGGTAAATGACCAGAGTCTATATAATAACACCACTGACATCAGTAACAAGTTGCCAACCGAAAAAGAAACAGGGAACCACATTATTTAATTTCTGGCCCTAAAAATGCTTTAAAAACATTTCACAGTCCATTAGGAGGGTGATATCCACCCTGGGGTGTAAAAACCCTACAGCCATACAAAACACTAACCCTTTTATTCGATATCACGTAAGCGAACATTTACGTTTAACGGTACTGTACTATATTAGATTTTACGTAAGTGTATACGTAATTAAGTAAAGGTCAATGTTTTTCCAGTTAGATCAATCCCATAACAAGATTGTTAAGCCACAACGGAATAATGTAAAGAAAAATCATTAACTAGTTTTATAAGCTTTTAAAAGGTAATCTTCATCGTTTTAACACTTAATTATGCAACAAAATATAATTAGTTACGTCGATTTCGCATAAGAGAACTAGTTCTCCCATAAATATTTACAACTTTATCCATCGCTTGATAAATAATTAACTAAAATATTAATAAGACTATTTGCTGAATTGTTGAAACGTGACTTTAGAGAGCTAATGATTAAAGAAATAATACATTTACAAAACTTGTTTTTAGCACAAAGTTAATTATGCAAATCGAGTATCGAGCGATTTGTATTACAAATGGATTACATGAAATTTAACATTATACCAATATTAAATTAATAAAAATAGTTTTATTTAAGGTCTATCAGTATTGCATGGTAGGTAATGTAATACTACATTACATAACGGCGAGTCATTTAGGCAATAACATTTACGCAACAATGGGAAGACAAATAGAGCTATCAGTAACATAAAGATACATCGCGGAAGGTAACTGAGTCTGCCCATAATAGTCTAATGCCGGCTCGGAGTTTCTTTTTTTTTAATCTCACTCAATGATTCATGAGAAAACGAATGACATGTCATAATAGATTGTGCAATTAGACCAATTGGGCGTTATGGGAGTAGAGTTCTTTCGTGGGAGGTAGAATCGACATGTTATTCTGACGCGTGACACAAATCTGCACTATATGGCCCACATTGCAAGCAAAACAATTTCACAATGATTTTTTATACACAACCCCTTTTTATTACAATGCTGTCAATAATATTAAATTCGTTAAAATTAAAATCATGAAAAAGTTTAAACAACATGAAACTAAAACCTTCTAAACTACGAGTAACAACGGAATAAGGAATGTCTTAAGTCTTAACTACTCGTAAATAAATCCACTGTTCCTCACAAAGAGCTACGAAAGCCCATGTGAAATCAGTTGACATACTCATTCATATAAAGTCATTTACTCCAACTAACTTTCGTAATGTACAACCGTTAGTTAACTTCTTTGAATATTTACGATCTAATTTAACCAAAAGAAGCTCGTGAGAATACGTAACCGAATAACATTGATTTAGCCTAACGCGAGCCCCGTGTTCGCGAGTTCTTTATACGCAACGCACCGCACTAATTAGCATCATTTATACGTTGCTTTACCGTACAAGGCCTCGAAGATGTCAATTCCTTCTATAGAGTGTACTTGTCTGTCGATCCTGTAGCCCCAACCTCGCCAGTTCAGTTATCATTATCAATGTCAATTAATTATTATTAAGCAAACAATACGTTAAAGTTTAACGTGTTTACAATATTCTATTATCTTACTGTTAAAAAACAAATTCAACGCTGCTATATTAATAAAATATTTAAATGACCTAGTCCACAAGTTTAATAGTAATTACAAACCCTCTAAAACCGCGTCTCAGAGCGCATTCTCTCACAACTGAACAAAGGCAATGAATTATTCATTAAGGACATTTGTATTTGTTAGTTTGATACAAACGTAAGAAGCGAAGCGAACAGTAGTGTTCTGTAAAGATGTTTCCGGCATACACTTATTGCCTTGATAAACCAATCTGGTTTCTGCGACGCGATTACAGTTTGACCTGAACATTGCTCGAAGGACCGGGCGTTATCTTTATTGGCACTAATAGATTTAACTGCAATGGTCATTTAAAGCTGGTCTCGGAATCTTAACGCGGATTCAAGCGAGTCATACGTTAAAAATTAACTTTGAATAGTAAATTTCTATGACCTTTGAAGAATGATGTCCCTGACAAGTGTACTGTACCACAAGAGGTGAACAATAGCTGTAGCTAATTCGTTATTCAATAAACGAAAATATTATGAAAAATAAAACACAATGACATTTCTACTATTGATCTGTAGCTGCGAGAATCTATCATGTATCAATGATAAGTTAAGATAAATTGATACAAAAACACGAGCCACAAATAGATCAGTTATTGGGCTAAACGTTTGATGTCGAATTTGGCTTCAAGGTTTAACCCATTAGCAGATGGTTGCAAGTCACGAATCTCTCCTAGTAAATAGTCATTGAGAAGAATTACATGCCATTCTACAAATTTAGGAAGTTGTGAGCAACCTACGCATCGGAAGTTATGACTGTTATCTAATAACCAGAGCCCACGCCTTAAGGTGATGAAATTTAGCCAACCGCCAACGGGCACCCATCGAATAGCCAACCGAGACCCAATTGCTTTAACGCGGTCGCTCTTACTTGCTATTACGATTGACACAAGTTGGATTATGCTAGTTTATGAGAGTTATAAGTGGTTCTTATTGCTGAATATAATGTATTAAAATTATTGACATGGTCTTACATCGAGCTTCATTACTTAAATTGCTGACAAATATTTTACACACTGAATATTTGGGCAAGATTAGTCTTATCAATTATTGTAAAATACCATACTCTAGTTCCACCATATCCGTCGTCAGTCTGTCTATCCGATGCCCAACTCATAGACTTGGTTTAACTTAGATTTGTTTTACTTTGTTGTTTATCTATGGATTGACCGACATTCTCCGGAGATAAAAGGGAAATTCGAACTAGGACACATCAGAAAATCTTGACGAATGGCAGGCCTATCTACATGTAACTTTGTACTGAATGTAAATAACTCCTTAAACTAGATATAGACAAAATATGGATAGATATATTAGGTATAGTGAAAATTTTAATATATTTTTTGTTTTGGGTTTGGTGTCAAAAAATTACATGTGCCTTATACTTTTCATAAAAAAAATCGGGTTGGGCTTTATTAAGTTTAGTTTAATACTTGCTTAGTTAAGTTTGAGTTCAATTAAGGCAAAAATAGAACTGAGGGATTGGGTTTAAAGTTACAATGAAATCGAAAGTAATAGAGGTCGATACTCTTTTTTAACAACACACCAAGTTAAGCTGTTTACTCGTTTGTTATGACGAAGACAATTTATTAAGTACTGTGATACGTATGAGTCAGAGATAGCCCTCAATAAATTGATTTAAATTACAATTCCAATGGTCACAATCAAGTCTATATTACTCGTTTATGTATCATTAACATATTTGTAGTGGAAGTTTGAATAGATATAAAATAATAATTAATAATTTTGTTATTTATTCTCTCGCGTTCATTTCGGGAAAAAATAATGCTAATTGCTGTAAATAATTAATTACCTTAAATAATTAAAATTATGAATAATCATTAAATAATATTGCCAATATACTCTCAGTGCGGGATAAATACATTTACCAATTTGAATTGGGGAGTTATAGCTGTTGCGTAGTCAAACCTTTTTTATTCTTGGACTTATAGAGAAATCATCGATTTAAATTCAGTTTAGATTGTGATATAAAAAGAGTTTAAGTAGATACAATCAACGACGTATAACTACTCATTACTGTACTAAAAAAAAGTACATAAGTTCAATCCTCTCGGCATGTCGCCAATTAGCTCAAAAACAATTACTATTAACCACCGCTAGACTAGATGAATGACAAAATAAATTTCAGTGTAATTCATATTTCTACCATATCTTTTTGAGTTATGACAGTTTAGTTTTGAGATACTCACCACAAGGTAAAAGTGTCCTTTGTCGTAATACAACGTCGCGTGATGTCTTGATAGCACCCTGCATTCGAATATAGTGTTCGTTGAGCTAGGAGTTGCGCGGTACACATTTCTTCCAATCTGAAACACCACAATATCTCCATTTATATAACATACGACGATTTAACACATTCAGCATTATAATAACGTGCAGAATTTACTTGATTTTTTAGAAGTAATCGAATACTGAGACATTTTTTTGAATACAAATGCAAACAAATTCAAGTTTGCTTCATTTTAAAGGTAGCCTTTTTTTCCATTAACTTCTACATTTTAATTAAAAAATCAAGAGCTCCCACTATGATGTATAGCGAGAACTCTACTGTAGTTGCAGTGTCATGAACACTGCTAATTTAATAGAATGTAGAGACAAGGTTTCATATCTCTTCGCCTGCGCAATGGATGTTATAAACTGAACGGGTCAGAAGTTAATCAACGCCTTTCAGAAGCTACGTTGTTTTTCTTAATATAAACCTGGAAGAATGATTATCTACTTAAGCCACAAGTTAATCTACGTTATACAGTTTCCTCGCGACTTAAAACGTAGATAAAAAAAAATCTTAAGTGCGATTCCTGTTGGGAGTTTTTTAAGTGTCTTTGCGGATGATTTCAATTAAATGTAATCTATAAACTAAGGTGGAAAGTGAGCATACTGTTTATAACCATTCCGATATTCGTAAGGTAAGAAAAATTCATTAGCAGACTTAAAAGTTTAGAGGCTGTAGGCGGTATTAGTTACAGAAGACCTCGCTATAAAAAAACTGCTAAACATGCGTTTTTTTTTCGTTTTAGTTTAATATTTGGGTAAGAATTGCGAAATAAATATACTGTATAATATTTCTTAATTTTCATTGCAATAACATAACATTTTTGTTTGTTGTACATTTCTAATTCAGTCCAAAAGGTTTTTCAAGTAACTGACTAATACCCTACCATTAGTTAAGTGGCTTAATTTTGGCTGGCAACATGAGCTACTCCAAACGTCTAACAAATTGACCTAATTCATATCTGATGTAACTCTGTTAAAGTATTTTTACAAACAGGCAAATAAATTTTTAGACATCATACTAATTAACTAAACAAAAATCTTTAACACTTTCTTTCAGCTTCGCAACTACAAGGAATGTAAAACAAATCTTACGAGTACGAGTCGTCAATTTACGCGTTATTGAGGGGATCCCAGTATTTCAATTTCAACATACGAACTTCCTGCATCCATACACGACCGATAAGAATCAACTTCCGTTCCGCGTAGCAGATGGGCAGCTAGGAATAGCACAATTTAATCTCATTACATTTAATTGCCGATGCACAATTGTACCAGACTGCCCGTTGAGCAGTGAGCACCTCAGAGCTGACTCAGCTACCAAGTCGATGCACACAGATGAGCCTGACGCACATACTAATTGACTTACATATAAATTCATAACAAGACGCGATTGGAAACATTAAACAAGGTTTTGGATTCTTTGAGCGGTCGGAATCTCACTTCAAATGATAAATCCGACGTGCATGTGGAATAATGCATCACAAACAATAATATGCAATGTAATTGTAGTTAAGATTATTTGTTATATGGAGTTAGATTATAGTAAATTATTACAATACAATGTTCTTAAAGTGTGGTACAAATAAAAGTAGTCTCCTGTATACATTACACTAAATTGTTTACAAAAAATATTGACTGAAGATTTTTTAACTAGTAATTTAATAATATGGGTAATATTTATATATGAAATTTAAATAGACAATAAAAAATGTTTATTTAATGACTAAATCCATTAATGTTACATAATGCCATTTTATGTAATCATTGTTAGAGTTATAGCAATACTATTTGTAACTCGCAAGATTAATATGAGAAGGTGCATTAACCTTCATCTGTGTCAGAACAAACCACAATAAGAAATAACCTTTATCTAAAACTAAAGATATTGAAAGTAATCTGAGCTCTATTCAAATATGTATATTGAAGATAGCAGATAAATTTAAGCTGTCACTATAAATACTGATAAATGTTATCGAGATTATGTATCTTCCTAATCTATGAGTGCCTGAAAAGATGTAGGACCCTGGGTGGAGTTTGGTTTGAATTAATAAATTTATATGTTTGTTTATTCAACATCTTAAAAAAGGATTAAAAATCTTTAAATATGCAAGGAAAAATTACATCTTAAATAGAATATGCAGCAAACAACTCTTACTATGATGGTTTTTCTTTGATGTATTGCATAGAAGTATTTAGTAAACAGCAACAGATACATAGTCCTAATGTTGTCCTAAGTCATACTTAAACCCTCCTAAATACACTACAAAATGTCCAGGTCAAGGCTTTTAGAAATAGTTTAGTGACAGATACATATTATGCTAGAATTTAGTGAAAAGATTTTATACTATCAAACAAACAATTCTTGTACAATTCATGCTTCAATGAAACTTATAGAACAGCTTATTTCCAGTTGGAATATTTCTTATAAAGATATAATATCTTTTCATATTTATCTGAAAATGTAAAAAACAAATTATTCATATGTTTTGTTCGTGAACATATTTTATAATCCATATCAAAGATAGAAATACTGTTTAGGTTACTATTTGATTATCTTACCTTGGAATTTGCTACCTTTTAAGGCCCTCAATGTGAACTGAATCATAAATATAACATTGCTATTAAGAAAAGCTGGTTTACAAATAAGTTATACACATTATAGTATCCATATTTGATTTTATATGTAGCAATCAACTAATGGCAACATAGATTCCATTTAACATAAACATATGAATTTACACTTTAATTAAAAAATAAAGATGGTCTTTCCACCAGAAAGTTTCCCGTATACTTATTAATTTATTTGCATTTTAACATTCTATCACAAGGTTGCTCTCAGATATGTAATTAAAATAATATAAATTATAAGTAAAATAATACAACTTTTTGTAATGCCTTTTGAAATTACATATTTAAATTGTTTATATTTATTGTCCGATACTTCTTCATGTAAAGATGAGTACCAATTACATTTTTCGTTAGCATAATTGTTATTATGATATAGAGAGATACAGTGTACAAATAATGTAATTATTAACATACCTGTTATTGTCAGGTTACGATGTAAGAAAATACAGAAGACATAGTCACGTAAAGATATTGGACATAATATAACTTTTATTCTTATCTGCTCTTGCCACTAAAATGTCAAGGGAAGAGTATGTTAGACTATAAATACCCAAATCATGATGCCTTCATAACATATTGTGCAAATGGTATCTATGCAACTATTACACAAAATATAACAGCATATGGATTATGTAGAAAATACTATTTTAGATAACACGGGAAAAGTAAGAATTCAAAGTACTAACAACTTATTTACTTAAAAGGGAAAAATTATCACTGAAATACTATTATGATAGATACATGTTTACCTTAACTGTTACAATTGTTAATACTACCAGAGTACTAGCTACTAAAGAACAAGTTAGACACAGTACCAACAGTTAGAATAAATCTAATATTAAGAGGCAAAGAATATTTAGTGTTAATAAAATACTAGAAATTACCTTGACAGGTTGTTCCAATGTGACGCGTCTCTCTTCGAAGGGCAAAGAATTCGCGTGAGGTATGAACACAGCCTTTGGGACACTTGCTTCCTGATTGTTTGGGGGATCAGGAGCAGGTGTCCAATTGTAATCCATATTATTCTTTATAGTATTCATTTGTTGCGGTTTAACTTTTTTGCTCTTTGCTATCACCATCGCACTCCTTCCTCAAAGTCAGCATTCGTGCTTCGTAACCCCAGAAACGAGATGAACCTACATAGGTGATGAAAACAATCTCATCACTTAGGGTGAAAGGTGGACACTACACACTGCCATGTTGAGGGTTATCTGTCTTAGTTGTATCGAGAGTTATATAGTCACCATAAAAATCTTCAGTTTTGGAGCACTCGTGTAAACACTTCGAAAATTGACAAAATGAAACTTGATTCCTTTCCCTACTGGACTATGATTAGGAAATCATCAAGTTTTGGCAGAAATACGTTGTATGCGATAGTTGTAGTGTATCCAGCGTTATTAAATAAAAATCTTCGTTTACTACAGCCCAGTCATTTCACAACATATTGTACTAGGGCGTTGATTGAAATTATCGTTTGAAGAACTTACGAAATGGGGCGCACGAATCGGACATTTGTTTTGTTGAGTTGGGTAGGTATCGGTGATATCGTTCGTCTCTTCGGTCTTTATCGTTCATTTGTTTTTTAAAAAGTGTTTCATAGAGTAAAAAATCATTATTCCAAAAACTTCTATGTTAGGAGGATTTATTTGTTAGGCACTTAATGAAATAAAATATTTAATTTTATGTGTCAGCTTAACTATTAAATTATAGCCTCATATAAATATATTGTCTGCAAGATACATTTAAGTTTTAACTAAATTTCGTAAAACTTAGTAAGTTCGAATATGAATTAATCTGTGGTTGGCAGTTACGTTCACTTCACAGTACGCAATGATAATGTTACGGACACATTCGCAAGATTTATCGCATGTATCATTTAACGCACAATGCTGAAAGTAGTCTATTCGGAATCGCTAACATACTCCATTTCTAATATTTTATATTTAGCAAAAGAGAACTTTAAAATTATTTTAAGTAAATTAGGTCACTGTACAACTACTATAAAATACTGTAGGATGCAAAAACTTTGAAGGAGGTGATGATAATAATTTTACACTTGTCGTCGAAAATAATAAAATAAAGATATTATATAGGTCTGACTATTAGAAAAACTAAAAAGTTATAAAATCGGACTTACCTGTAAGTGAGGTTCTATAATAATTTCGAAGGCTTCATCCAAAGATATCAGCAAACAACTTGTACTTTCGGTGAAACGACAGCTAAGTTTCGTACTTATGTTGAGGGTACCTCCTTTATTTTTATTTTTATAATGTGGGTAGGTTGACCTCCACCTGCTAGCAATCTCTCCGCTCTGCTTCATTTAGTTTAGGATCTGTACTACCTAGTTTGTGAGTTTAGGATAGATATAATATTAACCTGATGTCTGTTAGCTTCGACTCCGTTCCACCTTTATTAATTGTGCAATAAATTAAATTAAATATGTTATAATTAGAATTGCGACACGTTATTGGAAATGAATAAACAATATTATTCGACTATGTGGATATCGTATTTAATATTAATCAACTCGGCCAGAATTCGCCCCAGATAAACGCAATTTTATTGCGGTACGCCCGCTCGTCGAGTCGTACGCTCTTTCCCCCTTATACTACGTTTGCTTCAGTTTGTCTCTGCATAAAACTTATCTTTTTCTTTAAAGACACAGGTGTTAACCGAGCGTTAAAGTTGATTATATTATTGTTATAACTAAAACTTTATCCAAATCAAATCTTTACGAATATGATGGAATGATTTAATAAAAAATTTAGTACAATTATTTCTGTCAACATTATTGTTTATCGTGAGGTAATAAAAAATGATATAAAAAATATAATCTACGAAAACCAAAGAGAATATCAAATTCTTTTTATCTTTTGAGGAGGGTATTAATTTTCCATATAAAGTACTAAGCTCTATGGCATCATTCAAAGCCATTTTATTACTCTTAATTTTTTGTCTCTTTCTGTACCACACTTCATTCATGCTTAGTACGATACGTTTATCTCTTTCTACATGCTAATGTTGCAAGCAGTAAGAATCTTGTATTATAGTGTCTACGATAGGTGTCGCTGTACAAATTCAAAAGGAGGAGGGAGAGAGAAAAATCGAATTTCGCCATTGTAGTTTATCGAGTGAATTTGAGTCACTGCAACGAAAACGGTTTTCTGCCTTGAGTCTTGTGTGAAGTGTATTTAACGCGTGTGTGATATTTATTTGGAACGAAAGTGCAACTATAAGTGATTTTACATTTTGTGAGTATTTATTGCGTCTTTTAAGACTTTGCATTGTTGCAAGTGAACGGTTTCGTCTATTACTTTAGATGTTACTGTTCAATATGGCCGTTCAGTTATTCACTTATTTTGACTAAAACCAGGTTTTAAGTTTCGTCATATTCAACATTTTCAACATGGCTAAATGCTTTGTGTTAAAAAGAATTTACATTTCTGGTTGATGTGGCAAATTGACAGCACTAAATTTGACATTTGTCTTCTGAGTCATTTCTGCCTCTGGGTTCTGGGTTCTGTTCTGGATTACCTTTTCAATAACAAAAAAATGTGCTAATGGTAGTTTTAATCAAGAGTAAAAATAATTTTATCGAACCAAACAGTTATATTCACGTAAGTCAGTTCATGTAAGTCCTATGAGACTAATTTATGAACGCACAGATGTAAATGGGTTTCTGTATGTTTTTATTTCCGCGTATTATTGATTTGGCAAGGAATTACATTCTCTGTGTTGCAGTTCAAGCGCATTTTTTTGTTCATTAGATGCATCTTGACAGCCAATCATAACTTACTATGTTATTGTGTAATCACTCCTATTAGTTTTGAATACATTGTTGTTGTGCAGTTATAGTTAACTGTTTTATTTTGTTGTGATAAGGTAAACTATAGGTGTAAGCAATATGCTGTGTAATGCTCTAACATAAAAACACTTGTTAAAAAACACACATTTTAAATTCTAAATTCACATTTTGTGTGTTCTGACAAGATAATATCTTAGTCAGGACTGAATTTCTCAATACAGTAGCGATCATCCTAATCCAACAGGATACTTTTATTTTAGTTTAAATTTACAGGCATTTAAATATTACATTACATTTGTTTTGTCTATACAGTGCTCAATTTTATTATTTTAATGTATACGGGTCTCTTAACTAACAGTTACATTGTTTTTCATAGAAATACATGTTATGAGTATTGGTCACACTTTAACTAATAGTGGCCTTGTATACAAGAGTTCAGTAGGTAACTCTGTATTTACATTAATCTATAATTTCAGTTGTCAATTCAGTTATTGTTCAGTTTTCATTCTATCTTGTTGAGTTATAATTGTACCAAATATTTGAAAGTGTGTTAGCCAACAATTATTGTTTTATTATTATTTTGAGTATTTAGTTTATATTGGAGTTCAGTGAACTCTAAGAATACTTTGTATTCTATTAATTATACAAGGCTGTTATTTCTTGCAAGTCTATAACTGAAGCCCAGCTTAATTATTTAGGGTGCAGCATATCTTTCTCTTAGCTTAGAGCTAAATTTCTTAATAAAATAAGTTTTTTAACATCTCTTGTCTGCCTTGACAGGAAAGTAATGTTACGAAAATTTTTATCCATTATCACCTAGGACCTGTTCCTAGTTATGAATTATTTTAAAGATTAAATAATGATAATCAGGTAAAGCAACTGCTAGTAGTGGCAAAAATTAATAGTATATTAAAATTAGTTATTTTATGCATAACATGTATTATTGACAGGTGTGATAATGGCAACGGCGCTTTCGCCGTCGCCCGCGTGAACGAATAAGACTCCAGTGCATAGAACTAACCGGGCCCGCAGTGTGCGTCACCCGACCACAATGAAAATGGTGTTGTCACAACGGCAACGAGAGGAGCTGTGAGTACATTGACACTTGTCCATCTTACTCGGTCCTGTAATGTCCCATGTATACTAGGCCAGTTGTGGGTTAGGTTATCTCTGTTTCTAGTCCCAATAGGATGTTCTGGGCTAATAGCTATGTACCATCAGCATAAGAGGTTTTCTACTCAATACAACAATTTGCTCTCACGAAACTTGACCTTATTGAATTTAAATTTTTAATACAAACTGCTTTTCTGATATTTCGAATAACCATGTATTTCACCTACCACAAGAAGGAAGCCTACATTCCTCCTGGCACTTAGATTTTACCGTGATAGTAATCTTTCATTTAATAGTTGTATAACATAATTATCGCAATATAAAAAAAGAATCGCGTAAATCGTGTTAATGGCTCTCGTGTGAAAAGGTCACAAATGCTCAGACAGAGCCACATTTTATATTATCAACATAGCTGTCAAAACAAATATTATGACAGTCATGATTTTTATTAAACTTCGAAGAATTATAATGTCTTATACAGTGTTACCTAAGCTGTACGATATTAATTACTCAACAGATCCAGCTGTTTGTGTAAGTGCATTTTAACGATTCACTTCCTTCCGCGTGCTCGCAGCTGTCTTGTTCTCTATTTCGCGTTTCCCATAGCCTAGAACGAGCGTTTACTTGACAAGTGTCGGTATTAATGCCGAGGCTAATACTTTGATTAGAGTTTGCGCAATCGGGTTCCGCAGATACGGTTTCACAGACATTTGGCCGAAGCTGCCCTGGTCGCCGTTCGACCTTTGAAAGTAACAGTGTTCTTATAACGTCATGTCGTTGACCCCGCTGTCGGCGCCTACCTCCGCTTATATACCGGTGTGGAACTTTCTTTATGAACCTGGAAATCTCATCATCATTACGTTCGTATCGGAGGCGCAATACAGGGCAACCAATCTACCATTGGCACTGATTGCAGTCTTCAAAGAAACTGTTTATCAGCAAATTGATATCGAAGCTTTATTGTGCCACGAGATATCTCGGTCAGATCCTACTTCACTTGATTAACAATGTAGTTTTTTGCTAACGCAATAGTTAGGATACACCCACAGCTTCCATGTTCGGGTTAGATGTTCAAGATAAACTGTCGACTTAACTTACGAGATCTAATAAAATAAAACTGCGGAAAGAAACAAAAGGAATGTTAAGTTATTTTATCACCACAACTAGATAAAAACAAAAACTTTATTGCAGCAATTTAAAATAAAACAACGAGGTAGTCACTGCAACTACTCCGACTTCAAATCCCGTTATAGTAATGAACCGATAGAGCTGTTTTGCTACTTTTGTAAAGTACTGCATTATTTACATTATGTATTGAGATTATTGATCAATGACCTGGCATTATCTTCCCACAACACAGTGCCGTGGATCGTGACCTGAAATGCCCTGTCGTTCTTTGATATATTCTTCAGACTCGCCTCCTCGGTCGAAGTGAAAGGAAAACCGCGACCCATTCTCTGCACTTAATGTCTAAACAAAGATATGACCCCGCTGTTCGCACGCCTCTATGAAGCAAGTGCGTCCTTACTCGGCCAAATGAAATGCGCTCTTATGTAAGCTTATTAGAGAAATTCGATTATGTTCTTAATAAAAGCTACTCACCCGAACGATACTATCCTTAATACGTAAGGCCGTCGCCAGTTACGTCACGCGTGTAGCGTTACTTGTCCAAAACACTTGTGGTTCAATGTTTCTTTTCAATGGTCAGTTTCGATTAAAGACGCCGTTCCGCATTCCAATGAATTCTGTCACGAATCTGGCTGTTAAATTTTTTGGTTGATAATAATAACGATTACCAAAATGCATTGACTCACGTACTAGGGTGTTATAGTTTCTTACACTGAATTTAATAGAACACTTGTAAAGTTATGCGATCCCATAGACCAATAGTTAGTAGACCCAATTAAAATGAGAATTTGGTTTCGATTGTTGACACAGACGTAGATTAATACATCGTTGAGTATTTGATGTTTTCTTGCTCATCTCTCAATACATCGTGAGAAATTAAATTCAGACTATTACAAAATATCCAGTCTGTTATCATCGCAGAAGTTGAATGAAACGAATCCGTTTAGCTTCCCCATTAACGCTTTTCATTTTTCGCTATCTGTATTTCATACTGCAATATCCGCAGTTTTTAACTGGGTTTTAATGTGGCCAGTCGAAACGGTCTAATTTTAATAACTTCAATGTTGTTATTTATAATCGGTATGATATTGATTAATATCGATTGCGCTGTTATTTCTTAGAGAGACGTGACTGCACCTACAGATCGATTCTTCTCAGACAGATTCCAACAGATACCTATTATTATTTATAGCGCACAATATTTTTCATTTTTATAGTACCATTTGAACTATAGTCGAAAACAGTAACACCATCCGAAACAAATTTAAAATGGTTTTCATCAGGCGTTTTATTTTATAGATTGCTCAAATTCGCTCTATGCAATTTTTTTATGCGCTAAGGTAGAATCTCAAGAATTAAATATTTGCCGTGAAACATTCTTATCTATAGATAAAAACCACATGTACCTCATCTTTACAGCTGTCTTTAAGACTGTTGCCTAAAAAAAACAGTGTTACACCGTGTAAGAATATAAAAAATAGTCCATTTTGACACCTGTGTTTAAATTGGTACAACAAGTACAACCCATTCTTGCCTGTTGCGAAAAACAGTGAAAGTGTAGCAGCTAAACATAATAATGCGCGATGCTGAAGAGTAATATTATTCAAATGCGCTCAGTGATAACAATCACTCACAATGCCCGTCACACGAGACCTCAGACCTCCCATTGGTTGTGAATGAATCGCACCAAATCGAGAGTTGTATCGATCTTGTGTTACCGATACAAAATGAAAATATACAACGCGTCTTACGTCATTTTATTACCATAACCAATCAAGTTGGTTATGTAATATTGTTTAAAATGTGATAAGGAACTACCTACCTGTCGTTGATATTTGGCTCGGAAGTTATATTACAATTACACACTTAATCAATTGAACTTTACATGAATGACATACAAAAATGCAGTGTGTCATGTTTGTAAATACGAAATATTACACTTGCTTCTTGCCCCCAGGTGTGTCTAGTCACCTGGCGTAAAAGGAAAGTAGGCTTCTTATTGTCAATGATCTGAACTATTCCGCGCTTGTAGAACTACAAGTGCATGTTTGTTTTTGTTTCTAGGCTTCAATATAACGTTTAATTCCAAGAACCAGTATTTAGGAACCGAATTATAATTTGTCAGGTGTCAGATTTACGCAACACGCTCTGACATACACGCTAATTTAACCTTTATTCAAAACTATAACTTTAGGTTAGTGTTCTATAATTGTTTGGGATAATTATAGCGGAAGGTCGTGGCGTAAAATAGTTTTTTACTCTCTATTTTTAACCGATTGCACAGGGAAGGTAATGTTTTTACCTGTCACGGAACGATGTTACCTATAATGGTTTAGGTTGAGAGGGTGTCTTAATTTGTTTGTTAGTTTGTGCAAACGAATTTGCCTTTTATTTGAAAACTTGATTTTCTTGGTTTTATAATTGGGACGGGGGATTTACAAAAATAATTCATTCATTTTCGATTACATTTTTTTGTGTTGGTTGGGGAGTTAAATATGCTAACTTCATTATACAATACGGTAAAGTAGAAATAAAGTTAAATGTTTAGTATATCTTAGCTACGCAGCAGCACAGGGAACATCTGTTTATTTTATCTATTTTCAAAATAATGTCAAGGATAAAATTGTGATCATAACAAACTAGGTAGTGTATTGTGTGTCGATAGCTGAAAATAGCCGTGTTTATATGATGCATGGATTCTGGTACAACTTACACTATAATCTCATTATTTGAGGGATCCGTATCCGTCTATAAACGAAGATGACTCATCTCGTTCGTCATCACGATGCTTTAACCTGTTTTCTTTATTGTGACAACGTTTACGGTGACCTCAGCGGCATTAATTAAAATTCGACAGACTAAAATTACTACGAGAGTGCTCGTGAACTTGAACGTTATATTAGTTATTTAAAAAATAAAATGTTAAAATTTTGTTGGTTAATTTCCATGTACAAATTACTCTTACTTTTTATCGCGTTTTAAAATAGATGATGTGTAATTAATTTGCCATTTTTTGTTAGTTGTATAGTACTTCGTCGTTTTGCTATGGACACGATAAACTAAAATATTATAAAATACGTATAGAGTCACGAATATAACGTAACCATTCTGTTCGCGTAGTTTAAAGAATTCCATCTTGCATTTAAAATAATAACTTGACAGATTGATGATTATGATTTCCTAGTCTCTAGCTAGAATGTAACATGTTATCATGAGAAAGCTCCAGAGGATACATTCGCCTACAGAATTACAGTGCTGGGACGTCGTTAACTGGAGTCGTAATGACGTTAACGTTCCCATCGTCTAGAGCAGCGCTTGTCAAAGTTATGTTGACTTCGACCCGTTTTATAAAAACTTATAAACTCCAGAAATATTTTAAAGATTACCTGTCTAATTAAATACACGGAGTGTTTTGTGACTAATATTCTTTTCTGCTTTAGTCGTTTCTTTATCCCATCTAATATATTTTGCTTGCCCAGGGTTGATTCGTGGAGAGTGCCATAAGGCATTATCAGCGCTCGTTATTATCTAGTTTTTAGACTTACAAAGAGCAAATAAATGAATAAATAGTTGGGGGTTCATGTTTGGCTCGCGACCTGCAGTTTGGGAAATGCTGGTCTAGAGAACAGGCATTTGAGTTATAAGGTCCAAGACCCGTTGGGTGTACGTCGGTACGCATGGAATGCCGCCTTCACCGGTCGTCGTTAGCTAGCCCGTCTGCCGCATACCTCATGCAGCCCCGCAGGCTATACTCTGCATTCATGCAATCAACCTCCCTATTAGGCTTAATGCACATGCGCTGATAAATGCAGCTCGATTCGACTCGGATACGTCACGAGAATATTGGATGAAAATAACTTGGTCTTCTGTTTTAAATAACGGCTGTTCTCAATCTGTCTATCTATCTGAATTTTATTCATGTGTGATTTGGTGATAAGTTAGAATGTGAAATAATAATGACTATAAGGAGATAGGAGAAGTTACTGAGGACGATTATATCACCGAAAATATTTTCAAGTCTAATGGGTGTAAAGATTATTTCAAAAGTCAATGAATGAGTAGTTAGTATAATACAATTATATTCTTATGTATAAGCACAGAAGTGCATGTGTGTTAAAGGCACGTGATGTGATCTGCAATAATCGAGTTCGCAATGCCGCATGCCGTCGCGTGCGTGTCTTGCTTCAACGAGTTGAACTGAAAATAAATGAAGCGAGCTACACGTACTTGCTATTTTATTAATATTGAGATAGTTTTGATGAAATGCTTATTAAATTTAATTATAAATATCTATGTCAAATCTAAAAACCTTTCCATACTTATATGTGTTTTTGTTTATTGAGTGTTAAAGAGGGTTTAGGTCCCAAATGCCACTGCAAATTATTATGAATACTTAGGTCTCAGTATTATTAAAAATAATAGATAATTTTGTTAGCTATTTCATTAGTTATTTTTATCTGGATTATTGTATCGGACTTAAAATTTACAAATACTTTCCAACAATTGTAAATAATCCCAAGGTTACATGAAACGTTGTTAGGTTAGGTTAGTTTATTTTTAATCGATTTGCGCAAGTTTCATTGTGAATATCATTATACGTTCAGTTAAGGACAAGAATATTAGTAAGAGATATCATTTATAAACCAATTTCTATTCAATTTCGTTGTAACATGATTTTGAAATTGTTTGTATATCATTTTTAAAAGTACAATGCTAGATAGATCGATTTCATTATATCTATTTACGCAAATGTTCCTACCAGTATTCTATAGATGTTGAAGTATGGGGTATAGGCTTTCTTAGTGATGAGAAGAATCTTTTGGTTCTGTGTTAACTCAAGTAGAAAGTAATAAAAAAATGTCTCGTCCCAAATTTTTCATACATTTTTGTAGCACGTAATTACTTTTTTATTATTTCGGAAATTCTGATGTTTTTATTGGCGCCGACGGAGTCGAAAAAGACCCTTATTGTTTACCAAGCCAGCTATTAATTTTAAATCATCCCCAATTAGTCGCCCCTTTCAAACCTACTCTAGGGATTCCCGATTAACTCTATTTGGCTTCCCCTTTTACAGCGCCAAATATAAGTATTATATAACAAATATTTTAATGATCAAATATTATGATACCGACTCAAAAGATCAAGTTACATTACTTAATAACAAAAGTCAATAATTTTAATTAATAACCAACTGTCTTCCGCGTCATAACTTAAAAAAAACTGTTTTTTTTCTTATGTAATATACCTAATTGATGAGTTTAATCCTTTTAAATTTACCTTCCGGTGATTGCAAGTATACAAAGGAAGGGGCGGCTTGATCAATTACTTTACCCTTCGAGCCCTTATATACGCTCGTCGAAGTAATGTGAATGCAGTCACGCATGCAGTTAATACTCTTTATTTGTAAGTCACACGACTGCCATTATCATGTGGATGGTACGGAGTCGGAGGCGTATCACTTAATTTATAACGATATCTTTATAAATACTAATGTTAAAATGCACGAAAGAGACAAATATATCCTACTATCCTACTTCCTACTAATCCTACTAATATTATAAATGTGAAAGTTTGTAAAGATGTTTGGATGTTTGTCCCTCCTTCACGCTCTAACCGTTGAACGGATTAAGATGAAACTTGGCACACATATAGTTTGCATCCGGGAATAGGACATAGGATAGATTTTATCCCGATTATAGGTTCCCTTAGGATAAATTCAATATTTTTTATAAACTACTCTTCTGCGGGCGAAGCCGCGGGCAACGTCTAGTTACTAATATATTGCTTCGTCATCATACGTTACTTTGAACAGAATTCGTAACAAGAAGAGCGTGTTACGACGATTTTAAAATTTACCATGCCGGCGCCGCCAGCGGCATGCGACAGTTTCATGCGGTTGCCTGTGTTCCAACCACAAAATAGTCGATATACTTGTAATCGCGCAAGTTGAACACTTCAAGCTGCTTAAAGCAATTCTTGTATGGTCAGCCTAAAGATGAAGAATCTCTAAGCGATCAGACGGGTCATCTCGTAGTAAGTGATCTCCGCCGCCTTATGTTAATTAAAATTATTCAAGAAATTTAAGATTATGGTGGTAAAATAAAAAGTAATAAAGTACTGTAGGTACGTTTATTCAGGTACGCAACTAAGGGAAAAAAATTGTCAAAAGGGTCCATTGTTAGGAAGAATTACATTGTTCTCCATAACGAGTCCTTTTGTTAGTTTTGTTAGCGCTTAGTTAAAATTTGAAAACTTACCGTCTGGTGATACCGTATAATTATATTTAAACGTATATTGCTGTGTTTTAGGCCAGGGGATCTCAATCTTTTTCGACTGCGGAGTATTTACAAATAAATATCTTGGTCCCTAAACTACCTACATAGATTGGAAGATTTCTTATACATAATTGTTTTATTTTAATTTGGGCTTCCCAATACTATTGAACGCACATATTTAAACGCATATTTTATAAAGCTTTCACAATAATTCATAATTAACATTGATTAATGAATTAATACAACTTGTTTTTAAACCTATTGTAATAATATTTAATGATAAAAATTGCAGCTTTAGATAAATCTTTATCATCTCTTGTGAGTAATGTCTTGTAATCAAAAGAGCAACATACCCATTAAAAGTTTACTTAAACTTTCTTCATTAATAATACAATTCATTAACGACTTTCTTTAATACTAATGGAATTAAAAAAATATGCGCATGGTGGATGATGATTGGGGAGATCTATGCGTAGGTATAAGTGAAAAAACAATGCATTACATGTAGTATTATTAAAAAAAAATTATAGGCATGACTTACGATTTTTGTTATCTTATCAAAATACTAATAAGAATAACAATTTAATTCAAGTGTGAGTACCGAGCGAAGATACATTAGTTAGTGTCCAATATTATCTATAGATCAAGACTTAGACCATAATATGTAAACAGTACAATGAGATGTAGAGAATTTTCTAAAGAGAAATTTGATTTGGCGTGTCCATTGACTCGAGAACGTCTTCTGCACACAAATCATGAAAAACAATAGTATGTCTTAAAACGCATTGAATTTAATTATATTTGAAACTTTGAAACAGTTATTTTGCGTAAAATTTGAAGGATTGTAAATTTAATTTATGACCGAAGTTATAAAACTTATGAGTCGAACTCTAAAAAGTCTAAAGTCGCATAAAAGTGACTAAAGATAAAGAAAAAGTTTTCTTCTCCAACGATGCAAGCTTCAACTATTTTGTCCTATCCAATATAAAAATAACTTCAATTAGTTATTGTGTACAAGGCAATGAAATGTATTATATTTAAGACAAAATGTAATCAGTGAATCTAATCAAATCACAGCAATCACCATTCCACCTTGTAACGACAACTCAATAGGCGCACTGTCATATGACCGTGTAATGTTTACGATCTTACTACTGATAGCAGGCTATTATAACACCTTTCTAAAATATAGTAATCGATACTAGTTTTTCGTAACTTTATTGTCTCGTGGATTTAATATTAATAAACTAACGGGGGCCATATACGGACTACTTCAATTAATCTACGTCGGCAACTTTAAGCATTTGCGTGTAGTCTCACTAACATACATGAGTAACTTGAAGCAGTATGTTTAGTTTATACAATCGCGAGCGCCTACCGAACCTCGAAGAAGGTGCTTTTAGGTCGTAGCATCCCTAAACTTCGAAGAGAGCGACCGAAAATGCTCCTCACTTCGCTTTTTTTCTGATCTGAACCGTCCAAGCTCGCCTATGTTTGCGTGAAGCTGTTAAGGCGAATATGGCTTAACGCAACTGTGTCTATAACAACATTACAGTTTCAAGCTGCCGGTAGCGGCTGCCTGAACTAGCCGTAGAATTAGCGCCAGCCGTATATGTAGAAACTATCAAAAGTATTATTAACAATCACGCTCTATTACCATTATGTTGCATTGATGATCATGCAACTTTTTTAATCATCTCAGGAGCTACATTGATTAATTAAGGTTAGCTTACGGTTTACACAATCTTACATCTATTCAGCGTTCTTAACGCTTTTAATTCATATTTGAAGAGGATTAAACTTTTTGAGGCCTTGATAAAATTCTTGATTACGTAGATATCTGAGTAGCCACATAGAATTGGATTATTGTTTTCATAAATTCATCATCTTCCTCATCATTATAAAGAACTTCAAAAGGTTAACAGAGTAATAGTCTTCTAGATTTTAATTATATCTACATCGTTGTGAAAGATTGGATAGTACAGCAAACATTTCAAACCGATTTAAAAGTGCAATTGATTTGTTATGAGCTAATATTTATTTCTCTCTGGTATATAAATATTCGATAATACACGACACATTGTGAAGTTGATGAATGTACATCCTTTTTTGTATACAATGTGTATGACTTAGTATGTTAAGATAAGACTGTGGGGTTTGTTTAAAATTTAATATAGCTTATATTACATCCAACCATATTTAGTTTTCTCGATACAGAAGAAAACTCCCCCTGTCTACCCATCGATTTGTCTCGTCGGTCCTGTCGACGCTGTACTACATCCGGAGGAGAGGAATTCGGCTATTTTAGTCTTAAACCAGATACCACACGAAAAACTTACAAATATAGCCCTGTTTTAAATATAGCTGTCATAAAACAACACTGTTAAGAAATACTTTCTAGAAATAATTTCCACTCCTATTCCCACTTAAAAATTAAGTCACATATTCGCGATAAGTAAAGCAAACGAAAATCGTCTTTCATTCTCCACTCATACACCCCTTCATATCAGTTTAATACCTAAGCGCAAAGAAGCACTACTTAGTGCTTATGTACGGTGCTCGTCTGAATAGTTTGGGGTCAGTGAATAGCTCCGGTCGGGGGTGGTTTGAGGGTTGAGGGGTTGGGGTATCGCAATGACGCAGTACTGACGTCGTCAGCCGGCGCCGGGTGCGATCGATAGCGCGTGGGCGGCCTCCCTTCATCCCCACGGAACGCCTAACGACAGCGGAGATATTTGATTCAGCTAGATGTTTTTGCGTCGGCTCGGCTATCGAGCTGTTTTTCTTACGTTCATTAAGGTACAGGTTTGATAGTGTAATCGCTGACTAGATGTAAGTTACAGGGGTATTGATGACTGCATTATTTAATATAACAATAGAACGCTTATGGTTGATGAACGATATCACTTATTTTCTAATTTTAAGAAAGCGACATTTAGTTTTCCACCTTCGAAGTTCTAAGCGTTTTAAAGATTTTTTCTGTTTGCCTCGTGTATGGGACGTGACCACGTTAGTTACCTCATAAACGGTAAAAGAAACTCGACATTATATTTAACAGGCGCGAATAAGGTTAACTACGGATATTGCAAAACGAACTCTCATTGACCAACAGACACACTTCACTTCGGCGTAACAAAGTTTTTTGGAAACAATCGTAATGCTGTTAAAGTCGTTTTGGGATCACGCGTTGGTATGTAAATTCTCTGTTACGTGCTGTTCATACAGATGTCGAATCGTTAACTTCTGTGCTTTAACATCGTTAAGAAGTTTCTAGTTTATTGTTATTATCTAGTTGGTTTCTACAAGCAATTGTCCCATAATACGTGACAAATTCTTTTAACGTAACGAGGACTTTTTATTGATTAGGTTCAAGCTTGCATAATAGGTACTGTTTGGTTACAATATTATAATTTTATGAATAATAAAATGTCCTTACAAATGTTTGTTGTGTTATTACCTCGTCCTAATTTGCGGACACTTGCGAATTCGTCCGCGGAAACTTTTGTGCCCATTTTACTATTTAGGGGATGAATTCCTTTCTGAAGACCCCGGCATTACATAAGGACTCCCAGTAGGTACAATATTTCATGCTTCTAGGTGCACTAATTTCGGAAGTTCGTCTCCGTCAGTCATTTAATACTAACGTTTTATTAAGTTCATTTTAGATAGATATTCGAATACTTATTTAAATTTAATGTAGGTCAGTTGTTTTAGTTAAATCTCAAAACATGGACAACATGAAAATTCATACTGTTACATAATTTTTCGTACACTTATACAGGCAGACTCGAAATATTTACATATTTTTATGAAAGATAGGCAGGAGTTTTTTAACGCATTAATAAATTATGGTAGGTATTTCTTTTTAATTAATTAAAAGGTAACTGAAATTTATATAAATAAATCTTATTATTTGGCACCTTCGAAGCATAAATTTCTATTATGTAAAGTATTCAGTAGCGGTTAATTAAGGTTTTTTAAAAGTTGCATTTAAATTAGATACACTTGAGAATTAATGGTTGCTTTATTCTAGTGTAATAAATAACCAAACGCGGAAGAGATATGCGTCGTGTACGTGCGTGTGATATGGAGTTATGTTGTTAAATGTGTCTGTGTTTGATGATAAAAATTCAAGTAGGATGACACTTATACATTGATACAAGACAGAGAATCATTGTATTTCATACAAATTAAAATAACATTGTACGAACACAAATATTAATGTCACAAGTAGCAATATTTTGATGCACCAAAAAACATGTTTTATAGTGTGTAGTAATTTTTCAAACGGCTGAAATATTGTAATGTCGCGTTTAGTAGGTATGTCATTGGTAGTATATCATTAAAATCCGTCTCATCTAATACGTTACTGAAGTACTTGTTGTCCAGCAGCTATTGGCAGCAATGATCACTTAACATCTCGTAGCCTGAGCAGTTCATTTGCCAGTCATTAACATAAAAAGATTCTGCCGTTAAAAACTTCAAATTCCGCTGTAACACGTAATCGATACTTTTTGTGTTTGGTTTATGAGAATAACTCGTCTTTAATGGCATTGCGTTACTTCCGATTAGCATTCGATTATGGAAATCTGCTAACACAGAGACATTATGTCAATACTCGTAACAAATTGAAATGCTAATGCTTGTTTGATGCCGGTGACGTAAGCCTATGCTACGTTTTAATTTTCGGTGACAGGATAAAGAAGAATTTATTTGTTTTCTTAATTACACGCTTATAATACCTTAGTTCGAAAAATTATGTAACATAAAAGTTTATTGATGGAGTAGCAAACTGTTTTACACTTCAGCTTGTTACATTGTAGAGGAAACCAATAAAAACTTATTATAATATTAATACATTTGCGTGAAAATACAGTTAAAAAGCTGCATTTTTATCAGCGTGTAAGAAGATATTCAAATAAATGTACACGTTTATAGTAAATGCCCTTCAATCAAAGCTATCAAGGCGGAAATGTAGCGTGAAAGTTATTTTCTCAAGCGGAGTCCGTTCGACCCGCGCCTATACGATCCAAACCACTTTCGCTGGTCTCGTACGCGGCTGGCTGCTGAACCCTTCTTCAGATCAGGTATTGAAAAAATTAACTGGTCTTAAAGTTGAATTAAGAATAAAAATATGTATATTCAACAGTTCTGTTATGCAGCTTTACGCGTGTCTCAACTTAGTTTCTGTTTTATGCGACGTAGTGTGGGTTCCATCGATAAAAGCTTTTATTATACAGACAGACAGAATGAAAAATCAATATAGTATCATGATTAAATAAATTTAAAAAGTTTAAAAAAAAAAAATTCTAACGAATTAGGTATATTATTAACTGCAAAGATGGTTCGCATAAAACGCGCCCCGTATAGTATTAAAACGTACATGCAACTAAATATTACGTAAGCGATTACAGCGAAAAAATTACAACATGCACGATAAAATTAATGATTGTTAATATTGTTATCTAATTAATATTAGCTTGGCCGAATGAATTATATTGCGGTTTATTTATTTACTATTTTAATTTGAGTAATTGACGGCCACCCACTGCGGCCAATCTTTTCACTCGAGCAAATAAAAGGTCTCATCGAGTAGTAGTGACTAACTTGATTGCTCCCACGCAAACAATGGACACCCGCGAGACTGCTTGTCTTTAGAATCGATTTAGTTTCTCTCCACTCATATTGATTGAAACATGACACAACAAACAATCGAGAAATGAGTTTAACATTAGAAAATACTTCAGTAGAAGCGACTTGTCGATGTACCTGTCGCAGTGGGTACTGGAACATGTTCAGTTTTGAACGATAATATAGGTAAGGCCAATTAATGTGTGGCTTATTCAGTAGATCCTTCGAAGAACCGCTTCAGCTCCATACTATAATTATTTTATACTCAACTATCATAAACAATTAGGTACTAATTTATTTCTGACATAATCAGTATAATTCTGTACGCGTGTTTTTGACCGTGTCGAGTATTATTTTGTAACCGTATACAGAACACTAGAGATAGTAGCGGAAGGATGTCTCTCATTTGTTTTTAGCCAAGGAGTTTTTTTAAACTTCCTGCAACTTCATGGGTACTCTAGAATGCAAAGGCCCGAGATTGTATAGTGCAGTTACAAAAACCCATGCAATCAAATTGTATCTAAAAATTCACATATCACTATGTAAAGCTTGTCGAGTAAGTATAGTATGTATTTTGTTAGGTACAGGCGTAATTCTGAAATTGTTGTTTTGAATTACATATACATTGGCAGTTATTATAATAATTTAGGTAGCTTAACGTTACGGAAAGTTCGTAAAACCCCAGTTTATGTAGATGCGGTAAATTTCTTAAAGTAAGCAGCCTTATCGATCCATATATTATTTGGCACAAGGTTTCCAAGAACACACGTCGCCTACTTGGTAGGTAATAAAGAAAACACGTAGCTCGTTCGCGATTCCTTTGTAGAGGAACGTTGTTACTTGAATTCAAGTTCATTGCAAAGTTAACTCTATCTTCAGAATCTATAGCTGCAATTTGAATTACATTATATTATGCACTATTATGTATTATGCAGGTTATTATAGCTGTTATATTCATATTTTTTTATTAACAGTCATTATACTTTATTGAGGCAGGGAAGGCTACATGGCATAAGTTACATTTGTTTAAAATAATATGTATAATATTGTATTATACATACTATAAACACAGGCTATAATTTTTTTGAAAATACAGTCGAGTTTTTACTTTTCTTTTTAATGAAATTACTAGTTAAAAGACGTTTCAAGCGTGAAAAAATATTGACCTTAGAGGTCAAAGTTCAGGACCTTTCGGGGAAAAATCATGCCATACATTTTCTTTAGGCGAACAAAAAATTATTTCTGATTTTATTTTATTGCACGCACGCATACCTTTATATTTATAATAAGATCTATCGATATCTATGCAGAATTTGTACACGCTACAAATATTCTCGTACATTATTGAATTGGGTAAAAATAGTAGTTAAAATCTTAATACTTCTGGTATTTTCAAGCTCGTAAAAAATAAATGTTTGTTTTTCTAATCCTTTGTACACTATATCCGCCTGAATAAATTAACAGTTTTGATGTTTCTTGTTGAATTCGACGCGGTTTTGTAAAACCTAAACCCGATTAGATTTTGCAATGTATCGGTTCAGTAGCTTTAAGGTTAAAGATAAACAAAACATTTTATATTTTTAATGATATCTCAAAATCTACGTGACTAATAAAGTTTGCAATTTATAACACAATTTTTCATCTTCATACATCTCGTTTAAAAAGGATATTTATGTAAATTAATTACACTTATAATATATTTATTGTACTAAGCATAATTATTTCTTTCTTTAATTTTATCTTCGCCTTTTTCTAAAATCTGTTAAATTTGTTCTATGACAGTCGTAAGTAGTAAGCGACTCCTCTGCTTTTTTTGTTACTCTTCTAACCATTTGGGGTTATAGATACTCGTATAATCTCTAATGAACATCAGTACCACTTAGCATCAGGTGGCCGATCTGTTTGATTGTCGGTTATAAACCAAGCTCATTTATTATAGACAAAATAAATCAATGACCTAGCCGCCTAACCTGAGCATTTAGAGGGAGGTCATTAGGCAATTACAATTGAACTCGAACCTAAAACCAGCATAGTTTACGAATAGCGTGTGTACACCACAAGGACGTCTTATCTATTTGGAACACGTTCCAAGTTTTTTCATCAGGGTCGCTGACTTTAAAAAATGTCTCGTTTAATAGTTCTGTGAGCATAACACTCTTTCTTACATTGATTTCCACGGTTAGAACTGTTAGAAGTAACTGTCTTGTTATAGCGTTAATTTTTTTCTCAAGTTATTCAGTAGAATAGCAAACAGCGTGTTTTGCAGACGGCCTAATAGAATACGAATGAGATTAATAAATAATACTGGATATTATACAGATTACAGATGTCGTAGTTTAGTCGTGTGCGCAGTGTTTTGCGCGCTGTAGTCGCATAATCCTTGAGAAATTAAGTTAAATTTTATTGACGGCTGTGATAAGCACACCTGGCTCCTTGTTCCGCAAACCAGTAATATTAAAGTTATTCTCTTCTTATAACCCTACTAGCATTTTCTCTGTCGTGGGTGCCATGGACAAAGAAAACACCAAAGGGAGAACTATAATTTAAATCCATTTTAAATTTTTCGCTGGGAATTATTAGTTAAAGATTCTATTAGGAGCTATTTATCATTCATCATCATTGCATCCCATAACTGTCCCATTGCTGGGTTCAGGTCTCCTCTCACAGTGTGAGGGGTACAGGCCATAGTCCACCACGCAGGCCTAGTGCGGATTGGCGGACTTCACACACTTTTGAGAACTTTATTGACAACTGTCAGGTGTGCAAGTTTCCCCCGCGATATTTTCCTTCACCGTAGCATAGCAAGTGATTATAAGAATCTAATACGCAAATAACGTAAAGGTGCGTGCCGTGGGATTTGAAGCCAAGATCGAGAGCTATTAATGTTAGAATTTAATCCTTGTATTTATGTGGTAATTATTATTTGTCAGGAACAAAGCGATCGCCGACTACCTGGGCAGCAATGGCTACACGGACGCGCTGGAAGCGTTCAAGAAGGAGGCGGACATGACCGGCGAGATGGACCGCAAGTTCGGCGGGCTCCTCGAGAAGAAGTGGACCTCCGTTATTAGGTTGCAGAAGAAGGTTGGTACCCCTACTACTGGTTATTACCAACATAAGTTACATAATGTCGAAAATCGAATACTTCGTTGTGGACATTTCCCAAATATGGACTATGCGCTTTGGTTCGTCATTCAACATGCGCACCGCAAAGGATTGTACGACGGATGTTCGTTCAATTACGCTTTAATTTCAAGTCGAGAGTGAATAAAGCTCTTTTAAGTTTAAGTTAATGTGCTCACCATCTTAGACAACATCACCACTTAACATCACGTGGGACTGTTGTCAAGCATTAACTCGTTTATAATAAAAAAAAGAAACCATAATCTGTCAAGCTAACTAGCTAAGTTAACCATTAATCTCCTTATTAATTTCGTTAACCATTATATCCTTTAATCGATCTAATAGGCGGCTATTATTTATATAACTATTTATGATAAACGTAACTAAAAAAATTATATTTATTTTTACATCAATTTCGAAGTCATTTCGCTCATCATTAAAGCCACTCGACTTTCTAGTGTTGAAAGTTTGCCTTATTAAGTTATTAGACCTGTCAATAGTTACTTTAAAATTAACTTTGGACTTCAATCAAATCAATCATTAACATAGTGACCTGACCTCGTCTATAACAATCTTAAGTGTATTTCAATTTAAAAATGTTATTTTTATAAATGCAAAATATAAAAGCAACGCCAAGCTTTTGGTTTACTGTCTGTCCGTCTGTTTAAGGCAGAGGTTCCAAGACTTCTTTCTCATAAACTACTTTCAAAGTTTTGTTGGTACCGGTGGACCCCCCCAACACCTCCCCCTCGGTGTTTTATATTTTTGTGAATATGCTTCGTATCCTATTCTCTATCCATGGACCACTTTGGGAATCAGTGATTTAAGGCTTTAGGGACAAAAGGATGTGTATTTTTTTACTTTGGTTTTTAAATACATAATTCAAAGTTAGTTTCACAGTTGCACAAACTTGAGTATCATGTTGTCAACGTGAGTGAAATATGTAAGTAGTTTATTGGTATAATGACTGAGTCATCATAATGTAACTTAAACCTGTAGGTCAAGGTTGTGTCGCTTCATTATACAATGACATAATGACACAAACAGTACTACCTGTCTTGATAACTGTTATCAAACTTACTTCCTAATGTTACATGCACCTGTAGTGTATAATTAACAATTTTCATGTTAAGTACAATACATTTGTATGAAGAATATACACATTTAATTCAACTTTATTTCAAAATGTAACATACTTTATACTGCAATATTTGCAACCCTCTTTCACGGATGTAAATTCCAAGAAACGCGATGGAAAATTCCAGAAAATGTTTGTGAGCACGTCTTCATCTGGAATTCTAGACTTGTCGGCCTAGGGTGGACCCGATCGATCGTAGACTCTGCAACATTTCTAGGTCACGCGGACCCATTTCACTGCAAAGTTTACGAACCACTCGACTTTTTAATGTCGCCTATATACGACACATTTTTAAAATATGTACTCTTTAGTTTGATATAGGATAGGGGTTAAACTTACATAAATCATGATTAAAAAGTTTGAAAATATTATGTTTCAAAAGTACTTTAAATGATACAAAAATGAGTACACAGTCAATATTTTGTAATTATAATAACTGTATCTACTCTTATGTTTTATCTACTTCCGTCATGTAATGTTATCTTAAATATGAAGCACGTTTAATAAATAATTTAATTAGACATCAGCTTTATATTTTTTTTATAAATTATTTTCGTTATCTGACATCCTCACTAATTGGATTCCCCGTGACATACACAATTAAGACATTAACAAGAAAATGTGTCTGTCATATCGATGTTTATCCAGCTGGACATTTTCAGACATTTCTCGACATCTTTACAACGATGGCGAAAATTATAACTTGGTCATTTGGAAATTCGTTATTTGGAATTTCTTCATAATTAAATTTATTGCGAATTGTGTTAACCCTGTTGATAGCTAATCGATTCGATCCGTTTTCGGCAGGTCGATTCATTAAGTGATAATTGATTACAATTATTGTATAAAGTATCCACTAAGTAATTTCAAAACTATTACTCTCCGATGCAAAAACTTTGTTAATGTGGAAGTTTTAGAAATTTACCTCCTAAATGAGTTAAAAGGGTCGATATAGCATAATGTCACTTCCATAATGGAGACTAACTTGTTGAAATCTGTCAATGTGGATGAGATAAAGAGCGTGTCAATCAAAGTAGTACCTATTAAGTAGAGTGACAAATTTAATAACTTAATATTTGATTTTTCAGGTGATGGAACTTGAATCGAAGCTGTCGGAAGCGCAAAAAGAGTTCATAGAGGGCGCGCCGACGCGAGCGAAGCGCACTCCCGCCGAGTGGATCCCGCGTCCGCCGGAGAAGTTCTGTCTCACCGGCCATAGAGCCACCATTACTAAGGTAACACCATACTGACCCACTAAAAGTATGAACTTCAGCTATGCCCAAACCAGCTATGCCCAAACTTGTAAATCGTTTGCTGATGAGCACGGCCAATCCTTACTAAAGAAGCGTGGTGGAGTATGCTCTCTAGGTCTTCCCAATAAAGAGGAGAGACCCATACTCAGTAGTAAGCCGTTAAAGGGTTGAAGCTGAAGCCAATAAGGACAAG
>LGAG01000206.1:489769-506324 GCA_001278395.1 Lerema accius
TAGAGAAGGGTTAATCGCCAACCTCAGTGTCGTCAGTATTTATGGCGCCCAAAAACCTCTGGTACGGCTTTATTACCGCTATAGTATAGGGACATCAATATTATTTATTAAAGTAAGAACGGATTTTATTATATAAAGCCATATCCTATGCTTATTGGCTAGGTAGTCGTTATTTCATCCAAAATACTTAGTTGATATCATTTAGTACCTATTGCTGCTACAGTGCATGTTTTAAATTAACAATCGATCAATGACAAAATCAGTTGCCCGCATAGTCGTGTTAATCTATCTACCTTCAATGATCTCATGGCAACGATAGTGTCCTAATCATGAGGTAAAAACAAAAATCTCACCGCTTTCGATTTACACGGAATTGCTTTTAAGTTTGCTAATCGAATATCAAACATGATAAAACTAAGATGGTTGCTGATTATTAAAATATTATAATTATGTACATACAAAATGTTATAATAATATATCTATATCGTCGTTTAGAAAACATAGCAATATACTTATAAGGATTAACTAATTCGCTTATTGTAAGTGGATTATTAATAGTTACATTATAAAGGGGATCAATAATTATGTTAGAGTTTGATTAATTTATTTTCGGAGGGGCAACAAGCGTCCATGAATCATTGAATACACGACAACAATCCGATAAGGTGTTACAATTCTAGATAAGATTAGTTGTAAGTTGTAGTATATTATGCCAGTATTTATTATCGTCTCAACAAAATAATTATCTTGTCTTATTAACTATGTATCTTTGTATTATTTGTAGAAGGATTGATTCCAGTCTATGTACTATAAGTATACACAATGACAAATCAATAGACTTTTGGTATCACTTAGATTTTAGGTTAGATTTTTTGGTATCAATTAGAATTTTGGTATCACTAACAATAAAACTTAGTATACAAAAATTCACTAACATTTTCTTATAAGGTTGATGCTTCCAATAAAGACCTGTAAAGACTGAGTATTCTGGAGTAACCATTAAATATAGTCTATTAGGTATTACATGTAATGTGATAGGATGATGTATGTAGGAATGGATGCTTTTATATTATATACTTATCGTCAGATTAAACCTCTTTACACAACTCCAGCTTATTTTTTTTAAATATCGAATAAACCTTAAACATTTTATGTAATTCGTTCGCAGGTAATATTTCACCCAGTGTTCAGTTTGATGGTGTCCTCGAGCGAGGACGCTACTATCAAGGTGTGGGAGTTTGAGAGCGGCGAGTACGAACGAACCCTCAAGGGGCACACCGATTCCGTTCAGGACATCGCCTTCGACCATCATGGAAAACTACTAGGTGAGGACGACTATGTTTCAGACCATATACAAAATATTCCATAAAGTCTAATTTAGTTTGTTACGACGTCCATGACAGCACTTTGTCTATCACTACACGTGATATTGAATATTATATTGTGTATTTATTTTAGGAAATATACTGTCTGTATAACGTTAGAAATATAGGAGATAGAAGAACAGTTTATTTTTAACTAAATTTTTTTAAACACACTACAACTGTTTAACATACTCGTAATAATATTTGCCAATAAAAAACAATCCATATAATTTGCTTTCCTATAACTAATCCATCTAAATATATTATTTCCAGTATCATGCAGTGCGGACATGTCGATAAAGCTGTGGGACTTCAACCAGACGTTCGAGTGTGTGAAGACGATGCACGGCCACGACCACAACGTGTCTTCGGTGGCGTTCTCTCCCAGCGGAGACATCGTGTACTCCGCCAGCCGGGACAAGACTATCAAGGCTTGGGAGGTCGCTACTGGGTATGGAATAAATCACTCCATATTTATTTAGGTTATGATTCCGGATCGCTGTACGATGGGCCCCGGGTTCGATTCACAGCCAGAGAGACCTAATGATGAATCAAGGTTTCTGTTCTCTGTCTGAGTGTTTCTGTATTTCTGTGTTGCCCATAATATCCATGATACAGGGAATCCTACTATAGGGCTAAGAGTATATAATAGCGTTTATTTATTATGTATTTATTTATTTGCAACAAATTAGTGTCCATTTAACATTCTAGTACGAGATGTAGATCATCATGAAAAACACTTAGAAAAAAATATATCTTTGCTTCAAGGCCCCTGTTATATAACATTGCAGAAGTTAATAAGAATTGTAATCATTGTCAGGTACTGCGTGAAGACGTACAAGGGCCACCGGGAGTGGGTGCGCATGGTGCGCGTTTCGGCGGACGGCGCACTGCTCGCCTCCTGCTCCAACGACCAGACCGTGCGCATTTGGAACGCCGACACTAACGAGTGCAAGGTATATTATGATACGACTATACGCTAGGCGATGGTTATTATTATTATGTTTTAATTAATTTATTTTTTAAATAAAAAGATTCAGGCATTTGTTGGAATTAAGTAGTTAATTTGTGTACTAATCATGAGAGTGGAATAGTCACTCAGTGACAAAACTCCTTTTAATAATTAAAGATTAAAAAAATGCAGTAATAGTAGTAGCTTCAATAAAATTAATCACAATCAATTACAAATCATGACAAAATACATCAATTTAGAGCAATAACTTGTTAATGTAATAAGTACCTCACTTTAAAATTATTTAATTTTACTCTCGACCACGTTTTACCACCTGTGTAATTGTCTTCTCGTCAGATGGAGCTCCGTGAGCATGAACACGTGGTGGAGTGCGTAGCGTGGGCGCCGGAGAGCGCGGCCGCCGCTATCAACGAGGCAGCTGGCACTGACAACCGCCGCGCCAATCACGCTGGCCCATTCCTCGCCAGCGGCTCCAGGGATAAGTCCGTTAAGGTAACTGACCACTATGCAAATTAACATTTATGTTGTTGACTATTACGTAATTTAATTGCCACTACAAACAAGCAGCTTATATGAAACAGTCTATACAGATAGTTTGATGTAGTCTAATGTAATAGTGGTGGTTTCATAAATCTAACTATTAGCTTGAAAATTATGCTAGCTATAGACGGACTACTCGAAGTATTCAAATACATCTGAATAGAGTTAATTGCACTTTTATTTTTATATTACTTTAAAGAAAAATGTAAGGTCTTAAATGAAGATAAATGACCGAATGATGCAGGGTGACTCAATTCTAAACTTAACTAAGACTGGGCTAACTAGGATAGATTAACTAAATGTAAACATTATATGTCCAGATCTGGGACGTGAGCACGGGCCTGTGCGTGGCGACGCTGGTCGGGCACGACAACTGGGTGCGCGGCGCGGCGTGGCACCCCGCCGGCCGCTACCTGCTCACGGCCTCCGACGACAAGACACTGCGCGTGTGGGACATCGCGCACACCCGCTGCCTCAAGACGCTGTATGCGCATCAGCATTTCGCTACCAGTCTCGGTAATTATCATATATTATGTACTTATTTTTAGGGTTTCGTACCTAAAAGGTAAAAACGAAACCCTATTACTAAGCCTCCGCTGTCTGTCTGTCTGTCTGTTTGTCACCAGGCTGTATCTCATAAACGGTAATAGTTAGAAAGCTGAAATTTTCACAAATTATGTATATTAGTTGCCGCTATAACAACAAATACTAAAAATAAAAAAATGAAAATATTAAGGGAGGTACCCATACAATAAACATGTATTTTTTCGTATTTTTTGCTCAATATTAATAACGACAACAGGTAGACGCTTAAAATTGTCACAGAATAAAAAGTTGTATGTTACCTTTCAAAATAAATATTAAAAAAAATAAAGTAAATATTAAAGGGGGGCTCCCATACAAAAAACGTATTTTTTAAGCATTTTTTCTCGATCTTAGTAAACAGGTAAAACCTTGAATATTTTAAAAAAGGAAGTATTTTTTATAAATATGACGATAATGACACGGAACCCTACATGCGCGAGTCCGACTCGCACTTGACCAATTATTTATGCTTTAGGCACGCAAATGAATAGACGGGTAAGCCCAGGTAGCACTAACGCGTTGCCGCCACGCCAGATAGTTACACATTTGACTCGCCTTATTATGGCTTTGGTTTCATAAACTTAATGCATCATCTTAAATTTCTTTTCCATTTCAGATTTCCACAGGACCTTGCCATACGTGATATCGGGCAGTGTCGATCAGACCGTCAAAGTTTGGGAGTGTCGCTAAGATCATTGCCATTTTAGTAACTTAAACTCACCGATGATATCTTTATATTTTTTCACATTTAATAGCTGCAATGAGAGAATTGTACGTTTTGATTTTAACGAAGAGTAATCCATATGGAAAAGAAAAATTGTTTCTTAATTTATTGATGTTGTTTCTTCCGTCTGCTCATTGTAGTCTTTGTGGTATCTCTGACGATGCTATGTCTTCGTTTACAGTCGGCTCCCAATGTTTTCATTAATTTGTGTTTAAAAATACACATTCCATTTTAATGTAAAGGTTACGTGAATAGTTGCTGTATATTTCTTTTAGTTAATTTGATACAGTGTCCGATGTTAAAATCGAAATTGTACTGAAATAGCAGTAAAGGTGGCGTAGCATTGATCATGTACCATTTAAACGATGAAGTGAGGAACAAAAGCTGTGTTATAATTTAACATTTCATTATTCTGTTTTATTTTATAGTTATTGTTTATTCATAAGATCGTTTAGATATAACTTTATTTGGTATAAATAGTTAATATTGAATTCTTACATGTCCAACTCTAGAAAACTTGTACCTTAATTTGTTTATTTGATAATTTAGTTTTTATTAAATTTGATATCGATGGTTATTCATGACAATCATCCTGGATTTAGTCATTGTTTTTTACGTGAATCACATCAAACACTCATTTATTTAAATGTTGTATATAAGGGAGCTTTTAATGTCTCGCTCGAAACGATGGTCATTGTGCTTGTTTGCGTGGAGCCAACAGCATCAATGGGTGTCCAGAGACTCGGATACGATTTCGTAACTAATCTCGGTGTACGGTACGATAGGAATTGAGATTTCGAAGTTGCGAGCTTTTGTTATCACGAACGGCAGTTTATTAGACTTATTTTAAGTTTTGTCAATTCAAAACTTTAACTATAAGTTAGAGTGTTATTTTAATCTTTTTTTTTACTATTTATTTATATTTGCAGTGTTTCAATGTCTCAAACAGAATTTTGATTAGTTTAATGAACGCCTAAAATTGCTAGTTAGTGATTTTATGCCGAGTTTTACAATTGCTCTAATCTGATTTTAAGTTGTGTTGATTTATGTCATACTAGAGTTCTACGTAAACTGAAGTGTGTGATATATTATAATAGTTACTTTATTATTATTATTATCGATTCTGTTTGTGTTAGTAAGATGCGAAAATAATTTTATGAAGACTATTCTGTTTAATGCACTAGTTATTTATTAATGAAAAGAGAAATTTGGTTGCCCGGTATCTTATAGAAATAGTGTAGTCGTAGAGAGTATTGTCATATTGTTAGAAGCTTTGCAGTGCTAGCACGAAAACATGTATAAAATTACAAGACAACTTGCTGTAACATCCTGTGTAACTATGAGATACTTAAATTTTTCTTTTGGTACTCTTTACATTGTCGTGTAAAAGTATTTAAAGTAAAGTTGGAGGTAAAACTATCCTCGTTACACGGAATGTTTATACGTTGTCTTTGCTTAGTCGTTGTAGTTTCGTATACAGTGATCGGGGAGATTAAACTTTATAAGTATATTTACCAAAATCAGTACTTATTGCCAAATTGTTATAGACAGTAAATACAATGTTATTGTAGCTTGTCATTTTATGCTGGTAAGAGAACCTTTTGCACATAAAATCTTTGTTACTGTTTCTTCTTGGCGATTTAAGCAGTTTTCAGTCTGTAGGCTATTTCGAGTGGAGAGAAAATGATAACTCGAATGGCTCATGTAAAATTTGCTTAAGAGAACCAAAGTGTAGAAGCAGTGTATACTCAAATCCACAATTAAGTCTTTACTATATCATAAAGCTTGCTAACCAGTATTTCTTAGAAAATTTTATATGCAGCATTTAATATAGGAAAAATATTCACATTTATCTATACTTATTGTAATCTCCTTGAGGGGACTTAGTAATACGGCAGTTGTTTATGATTTGAAGCTTGAAAACTATATGGTATGTTTTACATAAATAAGGTGTTTGTATTACAATTATAAAGTAATAAGTAATAGTTTCTGCACTTGTGTCAATATTATAAAATGCTTACTAAGTATCAACGAAATATGTATCAACTTAGACAAAATCCTCTTGATTCAATTTACTGTCACTGAATTTAAGAAAAAACATTACTAGAGGATTTTGTTGTTATCTAACTCCTATATTTTGTCTAAATTTATATAGAAAATTAACTACCAAAATTAAATAGAATTTGGTCTAATATTTTCTGTAAATAAATCAAGTATGTAATTTATTTGTTATTTTATTTTACCTTCTCGTATATAATAAATAGAAAATAGTAAAATCTTTTGCGTGACTAGAAAATTAAAATGTATTTAATTGGTAAAATTAAGAAAGAAAATTCCATTCCTAAACGTCGTTATTTAATTCGTTTCACACAAAACATTATTTTTGTCACTGAACTAAGCGGCTAGGCTGATTCTGATGAGACTTGTGTAAATTTTGAAAGGGTCCCTGACTGAATGGTTAACTTGAGTAGTAGACTCCAAAGTGACTGAAATATCTGTAATATATTCATCTACGATATTTTTTTAGATTAATTATTGGAACAAGAATAGTTCTTATTTGTTACGTATGTAGTGAACTCGTGAAATCTTTGAAGGGCTCTAGCGTACTCAGTTTCCGATGTTAGCCACGGGAAAGTATTATGTTCCTTGAGAAAAAAATAATGAAATTTTCATTATTGTCGTTTTTTGTGTATGGTGTGGTGAATGTGTGCATTGTGGTTATCAATCACAGAATATACTCTTGTTTATGCTTCGTACTACATTGAAATAGTACGAAAGAGCACAAAGCACAGAGTTAAATGGCATTATGTATATTCTGTGTACTATGTATGACATGACAGAATCATTGGTGACAGCGACAAACAGCTGCTGCGCAATCTGCTGTCATTAACGTCACGTCAAACTGTCATTTGCAATTTTAATTGGATTTTATTCTTGCATTTTTGGTCGAGTGTCGATCGTTTTCATTTTATTTATTAATATTTAATATTCGAGAAGTGCAACTTGAACTGAAATTTGATTTGTAATTTGAGTTTAAGCATTTAAATTGTTTAAGTGTTTGTGAGATGGATATCGGGGAGTGTCAAAAAGAATGGGAAGATTTACTGGCGGACTACAAACGCCTCGAGGTAGACACAGTTTCAATTTAAAACTAGTGAGCTCAGGCCTGATAAAAACTATACTTACCTATCGTTTTACATCATATATTAGATATGACAAATAAATGTAAATCCTTTAGTACCCATATATTTAATCGTAGATTAGCTTCATACTTTATCTTACTTTTTTGTATGTTGAAATACCAAGTTATTCCATTTACGATGAATTTTATGAATACGAACTTTATATAGGTTTGTTTGATAAGCATTAGAAATATGTAAAAAAGGTCTGAACTTTTATTTTTAATGTCTTTCTCCTCAGACTCTTAACAGAGAATATGTTGCGAAATTGGATGAAGTTGGTGAACTGCAGGCATCATGTTTGAAGGAGCTGAACCACCAACGCTATCGCATGTCTATTATCTCAACTGCACTCAAAAGGTCAGTGTAATATAATTTCAATTATTTATATTACACTTATTAACATGTCCCATTATTATAGAAACTATTCCAATTGTGATGACTTAACATAAGTAAGGGATATACTTTAATGAATCACCTTTCTTAATAATCTATCCATGTAATCTTACTGGTAAAAGTATGTTCTTCAAAACATTATGCAGGTTCATTAAAAGAAAAACATGCTGATTTTAACTATGTCTTAGTCTCTTACTCTTTTTCACCATTATAGAATAGTCTAATTTATATTATGAGTCTTAGCTACACTACAGCACTAATCAATGTTATGTAGAAATTACAACTGAGTAGCATATTATCATTTACATTAAAACATTTCAAATTTTATGTAGAAAAACCGTGTAATCCAAAATCTATTTTTTACCGGATTGTACATATTAATGAAATATTTTCTCATTTTATTACTTAAGTGATGTGTTTAGGAAATACCTTTGTAATTATATTTCACATTGAATAACAAAAGAGGAAATAAGTTGTTACAAATCCAGTGTAATTAGAACTACATACTGTATATTTGAATAATAATTTGTTTAACTTATTATAATGAAACATAAAAAAAAAAACAAACAAAGTTATATCACGTAAGTTTTCCTCATACCTCAATATTGCCTAAAATTTTTATCATCAATAGTTAATTATTCATTTTAATTTAATTCTTGTTACTTGCTTGCATAATAATTGTAATAGCTTCTTAGAATATATATTATTATGTTGATATGTTTATATCTCTTATTATTATTATCTTCTATTATTTCTATATTTAGCTATATTAAAGGAAGGTGTAAGTCAGATATTTATGTCATTTGGATGAATAGGTACTTAAGATAATAAAACTATAACTGTGAGATATAACATTTTTCATTCAGAAAAAAGTAATAAATTTCAATGTTATCATAAATTAAGGTGTTTTTGTTATATTGTACAATTAAACTATGATCAATGTTATGTTATCTGAACTCTACTAACTGAGTAAAATCCAAAGTTCATCTGACAAGTCATATTTTATATTAGATCACTTTATTTCGCTTCTGTTACCATTTATATCTATAATGTATGTAGATATATCTGTAAATTGTTACTTAATTCACCATAATTATTCCATTACAATGCAGAATTTAATAGTTCTTAATTTATTATGAGTAGTTTTGTATGATAGTAGACACTTCTACACTCAATCACTCACATACCTAAATACTTATGTGGTAATTGTGTGATTTGGACTTTCATATACTACAACCATGTGATCATGATTAAGTTTTTTATAGGTTTTAAGTTATTTCTGATATTCCTATGATTAGTGCATTTAATAATGCATCTATAGTTAGTTTTTTATGACTATACCTATAATAGGTAGGTAGTTATGCATACACATAAGTTCTGATGTGCATTTATCTTTATACATTTTATATAATTTATTTTATATTAATATATCCATTTTATTTAAATGCAAATATTAGAAAGTGCCAAATGAGGAATAGATAAAGTATGTATGTGTAATATGTGTTCTTCGGATTATAAATATGAATCTATCTATATCTGGTTTTAATGTAATCATGATAACACCAGTGCCCTGTATTAACCTTAAGATAAGAAATCCCTGTATGCAATATAGTGCTGTAAATATTGATAACATAAAATATTGTATCAGGAATTTAATGATTTGAGGTTTATATTGAACTTTGATATCTTCAATGTATTAATTGTAATAATTAATACATTATGTAGCATTTATGCTGTATCTCATAGAATTAAATTTTCATCAAAGGATTATTCTAAGAAGTTGATTACAGATAAATTTAACTATATTCGAGGTTATTGGAATACAATACCTCATTAATTTAATGTGGTTTAATTATGATATGGCGGGTAATGTGTGACGTAACTGAATTGATTTGGGTAACAATTAGTCGTAAATTTATTATATATCTTACAAATAATGGACATTGTGTTGTTAATAGATTACATTCAAAGAAAAACGAAAATGTCACAAGTCTCGAGAAAGAAATCATGAAGAGGAAAGCAATGCTGCATGAGATTGAAGCTACTCTACCAAAACAAAACAGCTTGTACCTGAAAATTATACTGGGCAATGTCAATGTTTCAATCCTGAATAAAAATGATAAGTATGTATTTGCTATGTTGATGAATGAAACTTATACAGATTAGGATATAATACGGTTTCTAGCCATCTAATGCCAATAACATTAACACAATCCACACTAAGAAATGACCTCTCTTTATTGAGAATAATTTAATCATACTCCACTGGCTTACAAAGTAGATCTAAAGATAATAATTCTGTTCCCTTGATAATAGTACTCAATATAGAAAGCTATGTTTATAGTTATTATATGTATAATATTATAAATGATTTTGATAAGTGTATACATATAACTTCTAATTTCAGATTCAAATATAAGGATGAATACGAGAAATTCAAATTGATTCTCAGTGCAATAGCATTTGTTCTGGCTGTTTCTAATCTGTATTTCGACTTCAGGTATGTACCGTTCATTGTATGCTGGCTCAATTCTATTGTTCAGGAGTGTATATCTTTATTTTTTACTTTGACTGTGGAAATTGACTAGACCTTATGAGCCTCCATAGTATAACATTCAAAACAGGAGTTATAGCTTATGAAAAAGAATACTACTTATTAAAAAATAAAAAAATTACTATAAAATAATTTTGCAGGCCACTCCAATTGATACTAATATTCCTGCTGGTATGGTACTACTGCACGCTGACCATCCGGGAGAGTATCCTCAAGGTGAACGGGTCCCGGATCAAAGGCTGGTGGCGGCTGCACCACTTCATCTCCACAGTGGTCTCCGGTATCCTGCTCATATGGCCACAGAACGAACCCTGGGAGGAATTCCGGCATACCTTCATGTGGTTTATTGCTTATATCAGTAAGTGTCATTTTGTTTTTATATGAGTAAGCTTTATTTGAATTTTCTGTAGGATCTTAGTAGTGTATAGTATTTAGAATTTTGTTTATAATAGGTGTGAATGGATCCCTATTACTTAAAATTTAATGTCTAACTTTTCCTCTATCTGTCAGAGATTAGAGCTCTATCCTATGAACAATATTGTATTTTAAATAAATTGTGGGTTAATAAAAATTTAAAGTTATTTCAAAGTTGTTGCACAAGAAACATGTTTTTATTGTTCATTATCAATACAAAAAATAACTCCATAATCATTGATATGAATTTTGGTTAGTGCTTGTAAACCACCTTTGTACTAAGCAATTTATTTTAGACTAGCTGACCCGGTGAACTTCGTATCGCCTCAAAAATCCATCATGGCAATTACGACTAAAAACTACGATTTAATTTAAAATATCAGGAATCCTTACTCGGATACTCTTTCAAACACACAGACAAACAGAGCCCGAACTTCAATTTTATTATATGTATTGATTTGCCAGTGTTTAAAACATTTCAACATCCATATTAAGTGTTTTATCTTTTTGTGGCAAACAGCATGTGCCATTATACTGTGATATTATGATAAAAATATGGCAAAGTTTATAATTTTTTTTTATTGCACAGATTAAAAAGTATTTGTATTATTTCCAGGTGTGGTACAATACATGCAGTTCAGATACCAAAGCGGAGTGTTATATCGACTGAAAGCATTAGGTGCTCGACATAACATGGACATCACTATTGAAGGTTTCCACTCATGGATGTGGAGAGGTCTTTCATACCTCCTACCGTTCCTCTTTGGAGGATATATGTTCCAACTATACATTGCCTACACTCTATACCATATCAGCTACCATCCGGAGGCTACTTGGCAGGTATGTGCATTTTTTTTGGTTACTTTTTCAACTACTTAGAAAACGTCCTTGAAAAATTTGTTCCCAAAAGTTTGTGAATTTATTGCCTGAATTTTGGCATTAAATAAAGAAAAAAGTCATGACAAAGGTTTTGAAAAATGTATTTTACAGTTACGAATTATGACCAATGAGTAACCATAGTCATTTCGAACCTTATTGATGTTCTTAATATGACTGTTATGCGATTATAAACTAATTATTCAAGGTTGTCTTATACTATGCTCATATTTATTATTACATACTGGAGGCAATACACACTTTTTGTAGATATTAATCATAATAAAATATGCTAAGGTGGTTTACAAATCATGATGATATTACAATTAATATTAAAGTATTAGTAAAAGTTTCCATCAATCGCATATTATGTTTAAAAAAATTACTGAATTTTCGAAAGGATCAGTAATGTTAGAAATCGTATGTAAACCGCCTTAGTTACTTAACCTCGTATTTTGAATAAGTATTCTGGACATGTGGACAGCGTTAATATTACAAAAACCCGACTGCTAAAAATGTGCTGTATATTAAACACACACACACACACACACACACACATGCAAATCCGACTAGCGGTTAACATGTAAGGCATACCAAAGAAATGGACACATCACACAAGCAACTCATACACACATACACACACACACACACGCTTGAAAAACATCACCTTTCCGGTGCAGTCGGGTAAAAACAATGCTGTCCAAATGATAAAAGCTCGATCCACACCGGACAACAGGTGCCAGCTCTAAGCATGTCGTTCCTGCTGCTCGGCATCGGCAACACGGTCACCACGCTCATCGTCATACCGCAGAAACTGAACGAACAGGTACCCAGCGACTGAGGACTCGTGCATGTCTATAGTCTAAGGTCTATAGTCTATAGTGAGGAGATGAGCTGATGAGCTATATTTGTTAAGGTGCCGTTCCGTAAAATGCCAACGACAGACGACAGCGATAGACTGCGATTACATTTGTCGCGACAACAGACTTGCTGTAAATGCTTTGAAATAACAAATCAAATAATAGTTATAAATGTGTTACGACAGTTTCTACTATACTATATACGTTTCCTAATAACTTTGATTTTGTTGAAGTGTTTATGAGACACGTAGGAATAAATGATTTACGTCTTGTAGTCTTTATCTTATATTACGAGACTAATTTATTCTGCAGGCCACTGCAAAGTGCTAAGCAAAATTGTGCTTTTTTCCAAGAGAAATGTTTTCAATTTCATTTGCGTAACGTAGTTTAAAATACACAAAAAGTTTAGTTAATAATGAGTTATTATTAATCTGCTTATTACCTATTAACAAAAAAACACAATTTTGTATAGTTACCGGCTTCATATCAATGTACGGTATGTCGAAATTCCGTGTCGAAATCGGTGTAATACAAATTAATTCTGCAAAGTATTTGCATTGCTATCTTATCGCAGTCTGTCATTGTCGTTTGTTGTAAGACAGTGGCGTAACTACACCACCTGAGGTCTGGGGCAAATTCATTAGATGGGGCTCGAGTAAAAGTAGTCATTTTAATTAAAAGTCTAATACAATTTTCAAAAGCGTAAGGAGCTCATGGTCCTCTGGGCTGGGGGTCCCTTATGGGCGGGGACCCGTGACATTTTGCCAGTCCTACCAGTCTATAGTTACGCCACTCCTGTTTAGAGTCGTCTTTTAAGAATGGAATCTTTTAGACAAATAACATCTTCAGCGCGATGATAAAATAGCCGAAGTATGTGTTTGTACAACAGTGCATTTTTATCTACAATGTTAAATACTACAACGGAAGGGTTTTAAAAGTAATTCATTTAATTATTTGTAATCGCAACGGCGATACCCATCTGTAGAAGGCCAGTTCCTCAAGTATATTATTTACTTTTATTACAAAAATGTATACTTTGGCTCTTTTACATCAGTTTCATATAATTTGCAAGAATAAAAAGTTGTCTTTATGATGAACATTTTAAATATATAATTGGGTTGAATCTTATTCGACATAATAATATAATTTTAGTTCAATATTGAAAGGGAATATTTTTTATTACTGTTAAAATTAAAAAGTTGTTTTATTTCCAAACGACATATGTAAATGAAAGTCTGTGTAAAAGTGTCTAAACCCATTGCAAATTGTATGTAAAATTTTGAATTACCTCATCTCGATTAGCGTTGAAGTTAAAGGAGTTGTGATACCACTAATTAAGTAGTAATGAAATATTGTTTTGCAGCTTTTCAAATTTTTCAGCTGATTTTGATAGCGTTAAAAGTCCCATTAAAGAACCTTTCAATTTTAACAACTGGTAGTACTCTTAGCTTCATAACAAATGCTTTTATTCGTTTTGATTTGAAGTAGATAGCAGTTTTTTATTCAAATTAGATGTGTATTGTATATAACTAAACATTATACTGGGATTTTTTATACTTGCTTGGTTACTTACTAAGCTGTATAAATAGATAAAGTATTGGGACAATTATATTTATTTATTCCTATGGAAAAAATTAAATGGAATGGTTAAATGAAAAATACATTAAGGTTGTACAAATCTTAATGACAAAACTGAAATGCATTTAATTATTAACATTTACTGTTTTAATATCGCGGACCAATCTTACTGTGTGTTACTATTAACTATATTTACACTAAAACACACTTAATGGTATTGGCCAATGTTCGGCTTACTTAACATTTTTTTATGAAACTATATCAACTTGAGAAACAGACGGCCATTGTTATTTATAAAAGGATTCTTTTATACATACATTTTGAGCAAAGTGTAAAGCTCTTATCAAACAGACAGGGAATCGCAAGCGTGGCGAAACGTTTATATTTTGAAATATAGGATCGCCTGAATCAAGCCATAGAAAAACCAAAGAGAACCGCTTATCGATTCATACGATTCTATATTTGTTACAAAATATAAACACTTCTCCACGCTTTCGGCTACCTGTCTGTTTGACAAGGCTTAATAGTAATACTCATGTTATCTTAAAATCATGTTTTGATAATAGTATTGTTTATTTTGCCGTTATAGTTATGCAATGGGAATAGAAGTAACACCAGTACAATGTTGCAATGTCTTTGTATATTTGCACTTGCTTTCGAAGCGTTCTTTTGAATCTCTATTTTTTCGAATTTGTCACTTTCGAATGTCTTAGATCTTTAATCTATATTTGGCCTATTAAAAATATTTATAAAATAGAAAAATGTTTGAACGTTTTGAATGAATCTTAAGAATTAGAATAAATATAAAATATATATAAAAAAAGAAATAGAAACACTTAGCATTGCCTGAGATAGTAGAAAGCTTCAATGTGAATAATTTAACGAATTATTTTTGTTGCATTATGCCGTTTTATTTTCTACATACAGTTTTATACACAAGAGAAGTCTTTTTGGGGAAACTTATTTTATCTTCAAGCCAAGTTTAAGCATGTAATGTGGTAGCATTGTCTTGGTAATTATACTGTATGGATAAGGTTCTTTAGTTATGAAGCCTAGTTACCGTTGGTATATTTATATGCTGTTGGTAGTGTATTCAATATTTTGTAACATTTTACCTTGTTGCGTAAATATTTTTATTTTGCACAAATTTTTTAATGTATTTTTTTAAGACATTGAAATTTAAAATACTTGCTACTGATATAATACAATATACTTTATGTGCACACTATTAAAATATATTTGCGTTATAAAAAATATTATACCATATTAATATGATAGGGACTTTTGAAATTGCATGTCTATTATGTAATCATGTTAACTTAATGGAAGTGGTTTAGTTTTTAACCGTTTCACTTATTTCTGTAAAATAATTGAAACAAATGGTTCCTCCTAAAAATAATAGCAGGTCAAAACTACGTTTTTGATCTCATCAAATAGCATAAGTCATTTTTTTTTTTCATTTTTCTGTTAAGAATCGAAAATTTCATTCAGCTTCAGTATTGTAGTTTTAGTTGTTTTAGCGGTAGTCATAGATTAAACGACGCCAACCGTCGTCCGAATAAAATAAGGGAGTAGTTCAGTTTTACACTAGTCATAATTTAATAGCATTTTTTTTGTCATATTTAAATTATGCACATTGTTTTGTAAAAAAGGGTTGTATTTGAATATAAGTCATGTCACTGGTTAAACGTTTTTATGGCGCTTTTATAATAGATGTTATAATTACTTAATAATAATTATACTGGTCTAAGTTTATATGTAAATTATTTGGGAAGTTGTGATTAGTAATTAGCCTGTGTAATGTGTTAAGAAAACAAGATCTGGTATTGAAAAATATATTTTAATAATGGGTGTAGTGAATAAAATGGTGTTTAGCTAATGCTTTGTATACTTTAGTTTACATTTTTGTATAACGCTGTGTAATGGATTATTGTTATTATTTATTTGTATGCTGAATAAATATGTTTTAGTTGCGACTTAATAGTTATGTTGTTTTTATTTTTTTCATTGATTTTATTTCCGACTATTGACAGGTGCCATACTTAGCGGTTTTGTTCCTTACGTTGCACTGCTTCAATATGTACACAATACTACAGACTTTGCGCAAGAAAACGCAAAAAGGCTTGAAACTGCGCTACAAATTGCGTGCTATCGCGTACCGGCTGTCCAATGAACTCGCAGTATTGGTACGTCACTATCTTACACGCTGTACGTCTCGTCTTCTCGCTTTGGGCAAGCTACTGCTAATGTAATGTGGCGGGAAACACGAAAAATATAACAAGAAAAAAAATTTAAGAAGGTAGTTAATGCCCTTAAAATTTTAATGGGATCTTAATGGCCCATTGTAAGCTAGGCTAGGTGCAGGATAATTTGTGAAAAGTATTGTATGTAAAAAACGTAATCTAAGGCTTTGCATGTCATAACTATACTGAAAGAGAAACTACTCCACCGTCCCTTCATATTATCGTAAGTATAATGCTTTTGCGATCATCGTCGTTTGTACATATTATTA
>LGAG01000206.1:523744-552021 GCA_001278395.1 Lerema accius
TTAAATCTTTATTTTAACCCTACGAGTTACTGCACTCAGGTTGCTGCTCACAAGTTACCGACCAATTGCAACTTTATAACTGTCCACTATTAACTGCCCATTTAATTATTTTACTGCCGAAAAATATATTTATTACTGATCGTTTTCATTTATTTTACTGCCCAAACTTTACTGCCAATGTCATCAATTTTACTGACCAAAATCGAAATAAATTACCGCCGCGTTAAACTAGTGCCTTTTACAACGAAGTCTTCGTGTAACAATAATAATTCTACTTGCATGACACCCTTTAAAAAGGAAGATGCAGTCAATTAATGATCCAATAAATATTCTTATAACTTACAACAATTCCCTCGTCAGGGTCGTAGAACCGCTCCAAAAGTTGTATGACGGTGCTCTTCCCGCAGCCGCTCGACCCCACCAGTGCAAATGTTTTTCCTTGTTCGATTTGCAAGTCCATATCTTTCAAAACTTGAATTAGCGGCCTGGTCGGGTACTTGAATTGTATTTTGCTAAGACTTGCTTCCCCTGTTCCTCTCTGAAGTTTGTAATTACAGTTCAAATTAGATATTATAGGTAGTTCACAGGACCAAATATATTTATATTATTTAGGGTAGGTGGCGCTTAAATAAAAAAACTGTAGCGTATGTAAATTTCACAATAGACATAATTTCAGCTACGAGTATTTAAGTCAGTCAAGTTGTTTGGTATAGAGCGTGCCAAAGAAATTGACATACATACATATACTCCAAAAACATTACCCTCATTGCCCTGTAGGGTAAATACGAATAAAGGTTTCTATGTATAGTCTAAAAGAATAAGGTTTCTTACAAAGTGTTCCACTGCAGGTGTGTCTGGGTCGGTGATCTTGGATTTCTTGTTTAGCATGACGATAATACGAGCAGCTGCTTTAATACCTTTCTGGAAGTTGGGGGCGAAGGCAAAACCTTGCGCCGCGGAAACCGAACTCATTAATAGAGCTTCAGATGATCTGTAATAAATTATTTAATTCATGAAAACAATGTACAATGTACTTCAATGTGTCGTAACACAATATGCCCTATAAACCGTGTTTGCCACAAAAAAAGTGAAATAAGTAGTCTTTAAATTGAAAACAAAACCGAAATATTCTTAAATTATTTTTTTTACAAAAGAGGTACGGGAGGATGATACATAAGAATTAGAAAATTGTAACGACCACTAATCTTCAACCAAATTAATGGCTCACTAAAGGGCACTGGTCTCTAATTAATGGAGTAGATATACTTTTATCACGACGTCTGGTAGATTGCTAAACGAAAACAAAAGAACTCCAACTTACTTAAGTATAATCGAGTAGTGGACATGATCGTTGACAATCAAAATGCCTCCGTAGTACAAAGCTCCAGCATATACGAAGTTAAAGAGCCCCCTAGCGACGCCAAACACAATCCCTCGCCAGTGAGTCGACTTCTGGGCGAGGTGGAGAGCTGGTAGCAGACGGTTAGCGTACTCCTTGCAAAACGTTGCTTCCCTTCCTAATGACGCCACTGTACGGATGTTTGCAACCGCTTCAACGGCTATCTGTAATTTTTTTTATATATGCTACAACTTATTACTCTAATGGCGGTGTATCTCAGTTATGCATAACCAAGTTCAGTTTCAGACGACTTACAAGTGTAGCACCACTTTAGGTTTTGCAAGTAAGTGCTTATCTAAACTGCATAATTTAGTGTAACCTACCTGTGTGGCCTACCATCATTATTACAAATTGTCACTGCTAAATTACTATTAGGTTGGGTTAACACAGGATACTAATCCTATGCCGACAGACCAAGGTGATTCGTATAAAATAAGCAACTACACATGATAGTCATTTATGTATGAATAATTTAACACCTATCCGACTTACTTGTGAACTCTCTTCCATAGTCTTCGCAGCGCCGAAAGTTTCTTCAGATATTACTCTCCCTTCCTTGTATAAGATGACTGCCATAAACGGAACAAATGATAGCGCCACCATCGCTAGCCGCCATTCGTAGTACATCGATAGCGCAAAGCCCAGTAGAAATGTGCCCGCTGCGTTCAAAATCGTTCCTATACGCTGTCCAGTCGCCTAAGAGAAAATAATATTTAGGTAACAACACTATAAAATTGAGTGCTATCTATTAGGATGTGCCTAATAACCTACGATACTTATTCAAAATATAAAATTGGATAATGGAGATATTTGTCATAGGTATAGTTGGATTTAATCAAAATTCAATTAACAACAACAACCTTGGGTATAATAAACGAAATCGCTGTTGCAAATAATACCCCGAAGTTTTTTTATTAATTTTTAAATTTTATTTCTAAAATCGTATAATCATCCTTCAGCTCTAACGAGATAAAAATTACATAAACTGACAACTGTTACCCAGTGTTTCAATGGCTTAAATTATGTTGTGGATTAAGAACTAAGGATACCTTTTTTATCCTCATCAGTCCTCATCGTCTTACCCCTTGGACTATCGCAGCTTCACCAGAAAGTTTGGCACAAAGTGCTCCCACAGAGTTCTTTTGTTCATCAAAGAATGCGGCCTCCTGGTGTAGCAGATGATCGAACATCAGCCGTCTTAGCCTTTCAGTGAGGTGTTCACCTGCCTTCGTGTAAAAGAACACCTGAAAAAGTATAAATAAATGAACAATTAATGCGATATTGAAATCGAATCTGAGCATACCCGCTTTAAAATCAGTGTTACACCAATACAAAGTATCTAATTTATACGCTATAAGAAATATAAAACTTTTTGCTTACTTCTGTGGAACAAGTTATGAATGAGAAAATTCCGATTCCGAGATAAATCAGCGCAAACCTCTTGATACTTTCCATAACCTCTTCCTCATTCGGGTTGGACAGAACCTAAAAACAAAAGAGGATTGAGTCACTTATACGTAAATAGACAAAGACGATACCTACCTAGTTTAGCACGTTGTCAAAATACTTAAAAAATACTGAAGCCAGTAAATACGCATAGATTTGAAAAAATTGTTCTGTTGTTTGTTCTGTCTCACCCCAACAAAATCACCAAGAATGACCGACATGACTGGCATTGAAAATCCGCTCATCAAGGCGAAAGTACTAGCTATGGCTATAGATCTCCACTCCGGGGAATTCAGCTTCAGAACCTTCCAGAACGAAATGTCTTCGGGATCCTTCTCCTCTATTTCCTCCTGTAAATCAAACATTACGGGTAAAGATGAAGTGCTTTCTAAACCAACACCAACTAAGTACAAAAGGTCTCAATGCATGGTTAAATTGATAAGAGATATTAACAGTGGATATTCAAGAAAGATTTTCTTTTTAATAAATTGGCTTACTTTAGGTTTAGGGCTTGGTATCTCATCTTCGTCTTCTTCGCTTCTGATTGATATCGTTCTGTCTAGACCCTTCGATGGACCTGCAAGAAATTATTTGCTAGAATAGTGTTTTTTTTTTGGAAAGCCGTTAATTTTTATTGATGTTATTGTTCATTACCTGTTTCGGTCGCATCTGGCGATGTCTGTAACATGACCATGTCATAATAGTGTCCTTTTTGGTCCATTAGCTCTTTATGGTTTCCAAATTCGACAACCTCTCCACTTTTAAATACGTAGATCTTATCAACGTTTCTTATTGTTGAGAGTCTGTGTGCTACTACAATAGTTGTCCTACCTTGTTGAGCCTGAGAAATAACGCACATCTTTTTAGTATTTTATTTGCTAAATATCTATTTTGTGTTTTAACTTTGGACCTGTTTTTTTAAATACTGTAGACAAATAGGAGTCAGAAATTGGGTAAAATTAAAGTTTACATGGAGAAGTGCAGTAAGCAAAATTTTTACATTCACGCACAACGGACTGAAGGTTCGTTGACAGAAAATTGGTGTGGACATAGACATCTGCCAGTCAGAGATATTGAACTTGTTTATGTTTTAACTTAAATTCCTGTCACTTCCTACCTTGTCTAAGGCCTTTTGAACTTTAGCTTCAGAAGTGGTGTCGAGAGCGCTGGTCGCTTCATCTAGAAGCAAGATGGCTGGGTTTCGTATGAGTGCGCGAGCGATTGCTATCCTCTGTTTTTGTCCTCCTGACATTGTCGTTCCTCGTTCTCCAACTATGGTATCATAACCCTGGAAAATATTTTAAATTTTCACGATTTTGTATACTAAGAATTACTAATAGAAAAAAACCTGACTGCTACACATTGGGAGGGTATAATAAAACAAATATAGCTCAAATGTTACTCCTTCAATAAAGACGAATCCAATCACACCTCATACATGTATCGAAATCCGTCTAGCCAATTAGGCTGTAGTTTGTAATGGGCATACCGATGGTCGAAAAACATTATCCGACTTCAAGTGCTGTCGAGTATAACTACCTACCGAAGTATTTCCGTATTTGAAAAACACGAGAACTTACCGAAGGTAATTTCAGGATAAATTGGTGCGCATTGGCTTGCTTTGCCGCTGCTTCAACTTCTTCATCGGTAGCATCTTCTCGTCCGTATCGAATATTTTGACGAACGGAAGTGTTAAACAGAATTGGTTCCTGACCCACTAATCCTATTTGTGAGCGAAGCCACCGCACGGATAAATCCCGAACATCATGGCCGTCTAAGCGCACCTTTGACAAAAAATTTGGATGTGTCAAGCCTTTAAGTAAAATTTATAGAAAAACCATACGACAGATAAAAAATAAATTTAATCCACACATAATTGTCTTGTCTATCACTATCATTAACTCTTGTTTCACACAGAGAATAAATGTTTCAACAACGTGGTCAGGTGGTCGTGGTCAATGTCCTACGTTCAGAGATACTTACATTGCCATCAATAACATCATAATATCTTGACAGGAGTTGTATGATGGTAGATTTGCCACTGCCCGAGTGGCCTACCAGAGCCACTGATTGTCCATGCTGCACGCTTATATTAATGCCTTTAAGAACCTTTAATAGAAAGAACATAATAAATTACTTTTGTCTTAGGTAGGTAGCAGATAGTTGGTAAGTAGGTACATAATATAGTTTTTACGTACAGGCACGTCGGGTCTAGACGGGTAGTGAAAAACTACATTTTCGAGTACTATGTCGCCATTAATTGCTTTTGGCGTTATTCCAATATTCAGTAGAGGGTTAATTTTCGGAACTTGATCGATAAGATTAAATATATGAGCAGCTGCGCCCCTTGCTATCCCGAACACTTCCATCAAAGTTGAAGAAATGCCAAAATATTCCGAACCCATCATTACTCCCATGAAAATCTGAGAAAATGAAAAAAAAAAAATGAAAAAAATAGCTTTTGAACAACAATACGATTTAAAAAATAAATTAGGTACTAATAGAGATATTTACCGCCATTACTGTATCTACGTTATAGTTCTGAGGTTCCGAAAGCATAAGTTTGTAGCCTGCCCAGAAACACAAGGCATACGAACTAAATGAGAAGAAGAACTGCATGCCCATCGAAATCCCATTGTAAAAGCCTTAAAAAGAAAATATCAAATGCAACAACCACCATCACAGGAAAATAACATACAACTTTTGGGTACTAATAGTACCCAAAACAGTTGTCTTTAATTTAATTTTCTTATTAAGTACCTAAGGGTTATAATTTGATAATGTTTCATGTTTATATATGCAATTATTTTTGTCTGACCTACTCGGTACCCGTTTCTTTTAAAATACCGACAGATATTATTTATTTATTATTATTTTTGCTAATAAAGAATTTAAAAACAAAATCTGAATCATACATCAGTTTCAATAGGAAATGTTTGCTATGATCGATATAATCTGGGTTGATAAAAAAGTGATATTACCCACGTATACCTTAAATAGGGTTGGTAGCTTTCTCTTTAAGAGCTATCTAAAGAATATTTAGGACTGAGAAGAATACTTAAGAAAAAATAACAGTATTTTTTTATTTTAAAAAACTTGCCCTAAGTCAAGCATTTATAGTGTTCCTTTTTTGATGCTGAAAACAGTATTTTGTATAGGTACTGTATTATTGTAGTGAAAATCAGTATAGTTCACAGCCCTAACCTATACAAGCACCTTTTTCTGTTTTGTAATACTTGAAATTCAGATTAGATTATTTATCACTGACTTACATCATGATTCATGAATGAGTCGTCAGGTGTGGGCATTATGGGTAAATCCTTTGACCGACTGAAATATAGCTATTTCAAGTATGTAAATACTTACACAACTTATATCGATCTGTTAATGGAGGTACCTACCTTATATATTTAAAGATGTTATATGTAATTTAGGAAGCAAGTTTTTAAATCTAACTATTAAGAAAAACAATATAAGTTGATTGACGATGTATCCTGAATAGTATTAATAATGATAGGAGAATATTTGTCACACGTCGGTAACTTAAAAAATGGGCGGGTATCACCGACAATGTTGCCACAATAAAATCGACTAAAATTCAGAACTTTCTTGCGTTTCATAATAGACTATACTAAGAGATTGATTTCCTAATAAATATTATTAAATAAATAGTAGGTAAATATCAAATAATCCTAAACGACATTTTATACCAAAGATACTATTACTACAAAACAATAATCACCTCTTTTGACATTAATACTTCTTGCTTCTGTTAGATATGTTTGGTATCTTTGCAGTTCCTTTTGTTGACCGCTAAAAGCGTAGACTGTCCGTATTGAAGACAATACTTCCTCAGCAACGGAACTGGCCTTGCCTGAAGCCACCGATTCCCTTTTTGTTAACCTATACGAGACCTGAAAATGTATAAAATTCTGTAAAATGACCTACTCAGATCGTATTCAAAGATTATATTGTACAGTGTGTAATTAAAGATTGTTTTGATGAACGAGTAGATATAATTTGTGACAATTTTTGTAACAGTCAAATTTGATAATATTTTTAAGCTGCTGATAAATATGGTTTACTAATAATTTTTTTATCAGACTTGATTTCTAGAAATACTTCTCTAAAACGTGACGGCACCTAATCCGTAGTTTAAAAAGATAAAACAAAAAAAAGATTTAATCAGTGACTTATAGAGATTGAAAATGCCTTATCACTATTTAAAAACATTCGCACAAATCCGTAAATACTTACTACTTCCGCCAAACCAACAAATAATAATGTTACAGGAAATGAGATCAAAGCTATTAGAGCTAGTTTCCAGCCTCGGATGAGAGCCATTACAACCGAGCTTAAGAAGGCTGATTGAAAATACACAAATGTTGCCAGTTTTTCCCCTATTCCATCCTCCAATTTTATTACATCCCTGAAAAATTAAACATGTTTCTAAAAATGCTGAAAGAAGAAAATGTCTGTCTGGAAAAATACACTTTATTATTAAAGTATTATCACATAAAGTAAGATTTAAATCTAAGAAAAGGTACCTACATAAAAAGCTTTCGTTGCCGTTCAAAGTTAAGAAAATAAGAAAGAGATTGTTGGTGTTAAACTATTGATATTAAAAATGAAGGAAGAATGAAGAAGATAACATGTAGGTATGAAAAAAAAAACATGACTGCCACGCACCGTCGGGAATTGAACCTACGATCTTTCGATTTTAGTGATCACGAGAGTGAACTATGGCATAGGTACATAAGCTGTAACTGAAATGCCATTTTCTACTACTTATATGATTTTTTTTGAAAATTTGATTTCATAAGTGTGTGAGAATAAATGAGTTACGTCTTTAAGTTCCAATCTTAATTAATTGAAACAATACTAAAATAGAATGATGGCTATTACAATAGAAGGAAGAATTAATCATAACACAATTTTGTCTCTACATTTTGTTAGAGCAAAATTTTCAGGACAATTAGCTTCAATGTAGCTACCTACATTCTTTATACATAGAATACTCTTAATGAAAAAAAATGTTTATCTTATACGTCATTCCATTATCATGATTAAACCTACATGTATCCTAATCTTTAGCACTCATTAACGTACGTAATCGTATATCACAAGTCGTGAAATTATTGACATAATGTATAGGTATACTTATTACTATTTTATGAATAACACTATAATCATTATCAATGTTATCACTATTTAAATATACGAGCACAACAGACTTGGTAACTATTAACTAAGCCTAAAAATAACAATCTATTTACGGACTGAAGGAATACAACTTACGCCGACATTTTCGCCGCCACATCACCAGTTTGGTTTGTATCAAAATATTCGAAGTCTTGGTTTAAGGCGGCTTTTAAGTACTCTTGTCGTATTCGATATATCTGTAAAAACGAATAGATGTGTAGGTACACCGTGCGGTATATTCCAAAAAGATGGCTAGTTTTTTTTTAAAACAGAGTGATACAAAGCAATATGAAAAATTACATATGCCCACATAACTACGATATCAGTCTATTAAGATTTACTATAGTTACTAACTATAGTTACTTAATAAAGTTAGTATGCTCTATATCCTTGACTTGATTACCACTTACCAGTTTGTGGGAACATTGTCAAGCTTAGGTAATAGAGGTCTAAGTAGTACTTATATTAATTTTTAAAATATTAACGATTTGAAATGTTATATTGTTTAATTAATTCCTCGAGAACGTAGATTTCTTACATACCTGATTAAATGCCGATATATTCATTAATACTGTTGCAACATACGATAAAATTACTGTAGCAACTCCCAAATAACAGCTATAAACAGCAAATATTCTAACAGCTTCCATGAAGACTTCGTTATTGGGCGTGCCATTTGCTAAAGCGACTTGGTAGTCCACCATACTTTGTAGAAGAGTCGCAAATATTAAGACTGCTATCGGTGCAGTGATCCCGCACAGTATTGATGATAATATCGCAATAAATATGTATATTTTATCCGTAGTCGATGAAAACCTAAACTGAAATTGTAAAAAGAAAAACATACCGCTCCTATAAGTTATGTTTATAGTACACATTTCTTAAGATAAAATGGTATTTCTAATTACTTACTAAAGTAATAAATTGTACATTAGGTAAATCATCGCTTTTTTTCTCCGATTCGGACCTGAAATAGGATTATTTATATTAATAAATTAAGTAATGTTGACAGACACCCTATTGAATCATAGTTGTCTGTTTTCTGTACTGTATGCCATTTTTATTTTTTTCTGCAAATCTATTTCACTATAAAGTTTGATGTTAAAGTATAAAGTATTATAATGACCTATTTTTCCCTTATCAAAAAAAATTATATAGGTGACAGAAAGTTTTGTTATACGGGGTACATTTTAAAAGGGGAAACCATAACAAAAAGTTTACCTTATGCTTATGAAATAATTTTCAAAAACACTATTTGATTATGACGCTGACATTACTTAGGATAGTTTAACTATAAAAGATTTTAAAAAGACCTTTTTTGCATACTTAGGTACCTACACAGAAAACTTGTAATAAAAAAAATTGGTTAGTGAAAATCTAGTGTATTTAACTTAATAAAACCAAGGACATTAGTTTGCCTTCATTGCTTTCAACAAAAATTTTTTTTGAGTTTTTTTTACATTGGTGTTTTATGTAGTCATAAGAGAAAAGGAATAAAACCAACCTTGTACCTGCCACCATTTACAAAATATCACTATAAACAGATTTTAACATGCTATCCCATGCAAGCATACCTATGCAATCATGCATCCTCATGCAAGCATACCCATGCTTACCATGCCCACAATTTGAACATTTTTTGCAAACCTTAACTAAAAATTACCAATTATCACGCATGTGATTTAAGAATAAATATTACTTTACTGCAATTATTATCCTTAAAGCAAAGCTTGATCAAGCTACTTTCCCAATATTTCTTGATAATTCGTGCAAATAAAGCGTGTTTTAAGCATTACAAATTAACTAAAAAACCCATAACACCGAGCCTATAATTAACCCAAGATTTTGTGTAGGTACTTAATAGTAATTTTATTTATACATTTTTTAATGATATAAAGGATGTGCTCCTAATACCAGCCAACATTGCCCTGCTTTGGAATTCTAGAAAACAAAAAAGCGAAAAGTACAATCTTACAACTAAGAAATTAGAAAAATTAATAACAATTAGGTAAATCAGGCATATTGCCCAAATATTTCTATTACAGACATATAAGTAAAGAAGAAATAGAAAATATTATTTACAGAACCAGTAAGTATAATTAGTAATACAAGTAACGTAAAAACATTGGATAAATTTCTCCGTAATTCCCTATCCAGCGTTTCGTAAAAACTAATGCAAACAGCGAACTACTGTGTCCAAACCAAACACCATGGAAGTGCGTAATCTAAAGGTCAAGGGAATGATAACGTTTGTTTGTGTGACCCCCTACACTGCCTACCACCACACCTATATTAACAGATACTGTTCGATCAATACTACAGAAATATTAGACTATGCCACGGAAAGTAGTATCTATCTACTTAACGACGGGCGCAAACGTCCAGAATTTGAATTATGAATTAAATTCTGAAATTCTGAATTCAAATTCTGAATTCTATGAGCTTATGCAGACGGCTGGAATTTATCAGATTCTGAATTTACATCGACTGTAAGGTTGAGCGAGGTTGAAAAAACCAGGGGTTAATTTATGCCAACGCGAGCATTTACATAACAGAAAAAGTCTTACCCCTTACTCTTTCAAACCCTTAGTCTTACTCTTTCAACCCCGCTCTCTCCAACTGAAATTTCAGAATCTGAAATTTCCGAACGTTGGCGCCCGCCCAAATAATGATTTTCGTTTTAATTAATGATTATTAATAACTACGTAACTTACACTTTTACCATACAATTTTGATATAATTGTATTATTGAAGTAGTATTTGCCATCAACTTATTATAAATAACAATAAGAAACATATCATTACCACAAGCAATTAGAACCAATGCCTAAAGCAGTAGGTACATTTTTCTTGTTACCATTCTTAAATTACCCAAGCAAAGAATAAAATTTCCCATTGTTCTACATGCTTTTGTCATGCGAGCTCGTCCGCAGTATATCCCATAGCCTGAAACCTGTATACAGCCGTGCAAAGGAAACCCCATGTCCACACCATTAACCAATTAAAATATACCCGTCTTACCCACAGAACAGCTGTAAGAACTTATTCGTAGTTCCTTCTCGAGTTTTGCTATTCAGGAGACCTTCTCTGTAAATACACTATATTTTGAGTATACTAACGTAGATTATGTCCTCTGCATTTTCCTTGGTTGCACTTCAGAAAATGAGGTATTTCTTACATTAGGTTTGGAAAAAAGAAAGGAAAACATTATTTAATAAAATTATTGCTGTATCTACTACACAATTGAAGAACCAAGAATGTTTTAGGGATAGGTAGGTACAACCTATGAAATGGTCAACTCCAGTTGTCCAGTCAGAGAAGTGACATAAGAATCAGAAGTGGGATGATAATTTCGGTCCTACTGCGAACTGAAGGGTTAACTTTTTCTCTCTATACGCCCATGTTCTTTCGTCATTTACCTAGTTCTTGACACTGAATTGTCACTATTTAGAAATGAGAAGCTTAAAACCTCGAACATGTAACAATTAATTTTTACGACCTATTAATAGACTCAATAAAGACGTTTGACCCAAGTTTAGATTGCGTAACATTTATCGCAAAATTATAACTCAGTACATAAGAAGTCTACCAATGAATTACAATGTCTACAATGAATAAAATCTACGTTTATAAGAGCACTTGTTTAAACTTGCTTTTTGCTTGTTCTGCGTTTGTTTTCTACCGTTTCTGCTCCTTATCATCTGAGCACAAGTAAATTTTAAATGGTGTTGAATTATAATCCGATGATAATTAATAGTTACTTATAATTTACTTGATTACTTGATCATTATGCTAGGTACGCTATTTACGGCAAACTTATCTAAGTCCAGTCCAGTCATAATTTTTTACTATCTTCACGAATCACGAGAATATTTTCTCAATGACATTCAGTTGTAAAATAACCTTAACCCACATGGATTAGGTCTTAAATAATATCCAGTAATTGGTTCCATTTTTTGTAACTGCGGATGAACTAGATCTATTCTTCGCATTATTAGAAAAATTAACATAATTAAGTCACTTAGGTAGGTAGGTATTTCAGAGTAGGCTATTTAATACTCTAATGTACCTAACTGTTCTTAGTCACTATTTTAGATATACTTACTTATTATGTAAAATATTATGTAATGAGTTTCTCTTATCGATGTTAAACTAAAACAAAAAAAACAGTTGCTTCATTTATTCCTAAGCGGTTATGATTTGGTGTCCGGAAAAAGAATAATACCTTATGATGGTTAAAAGGCCAATACTTCCAAAAATTTGATTGACTCAACGCAGTGGTGTAAGGGGTTCAATGACCGCAAACTTCAACCGCAACCATGTACATATTTTTTACTATCACGGTCAAGGTTTTGTGTTTCAAGGCCGGTACAGATAGAGGTATAATATTTTTTGGGGAACCAATAGTACATAATATAGATCTATAGAATAAGATAAGTGTTATGTGATTAATTACTTACGATTAGCTAGATAGATGATTTAGGTTGACAACGATCATGTAATAATTACAATGGCCTTGTGTAAGAGAATGTTATTTATACCTAAACATCTGTGATGAAATGACAGAACACTATTCCTCCTAACGTACGATGAAATTGACGAAACAAGTCTAATAACGTTTCTTTGAAGTAAAAAATTAAAGTGTCTATGAAAAAGCGTAGAAAAAGCTTAGTTGTTGCCTTGCCTCAAAAATTTATAGTAAGAGTTCTTACGTTGCTATTAAAACTACTTCTATATTGTATGAACGTTATTAAATATTATGCAAATACAAAACTTTACATACAAAGGGTAATGATATATTATTTCATTTATTATTAAGTACTTACTTTTCTTTTTCATCTATTTGTCCATTCGTTTTCGACTGTCCATTTTCCTCGTTTGCAACATCACTAATTGTGTAAACATTTTGAGATATCTCCGATTTTTCAATGGAACTTTGCATTGTAAGATAATCGAAGTTATTATTATTATTTAAAATAGAAATGTTAAGTTAATTACCAAATGTATTGATACAAACAACTGTAATATTATCAACGAAGTAACGTATGATAAAATTTGCGATAACTAATGTGGATACGTTCACCCTGTTTCAATGACAAAGCTAGACTGTTGAAATAACGCTGTTATGTCGAATTTTGTATGGTACGGAGAGATAAATGGAACGTTAAGATTTTTTCTTGGTAAAGCTTAAGCCTTTTACAATATTTTTCTTTAGCTCAAGTGGGTTTTTACTATAAAATTGTAAGTACTTATAAGAGTAGTCACAATAAAAATTGTATTACGTCATGTCACTATTAATATTAAGTAGGGAATACCTAATGATTTGCGTATGATTTTTTGGTAAGCAGAAGTCGGTAAAACTCACAGAGCAATGAATGTATCTGTTCCGTGGTAAAACTAAAGAAACATTATTAATTAATCTATCTATTGGTGGCTCGTCGATGCTCTATTCTAAATGTTTGAATGCTTATTGCGTGGTATTTGCTTATTACATTGCATTGGTAGGACTCGATTATTATATCACATAAAAATTATAATCTACTTATATGCGACTTTTTCGAACTGTGATTTTACTTTAGTACCTATTTAAGAGAGACATTAGATTAAATGGGTTACGTCCTCAACTGGGTGGATGAACGAGTAGGGAAATTGGTCACAAAAATGGATGAGTCCTCATTACTATGATTTTACTATATTTTTATAGGCAATAACATTTATTCACACGTGGTAATGTTATGCAATATTCCTTATTATCTGTTATCAGTGTGTAATTTCATATCTTTAACAGGATTTATGATTTGTTTAAATACGTGCAAGAATCTTTAGGAGAACGTTAAAGCATTCAGGGAAATACTTTTGTTATAATCTTTTGGAGATATTATTATCGCCGCTCTGGTTTATTGCACTGCTTAGTTAGAAACTTTAGAGTCAACTCCATCAAACTACTTGCCAGAACCTTAATAATCAAAATTAAAAAGATATAAAATTACGTGTTGCTTTTCGTTTTTTTTTATTTCTTATGTTGCGCCACCAGATTGTAATAACTGTTGATTCAATCCATGCATAGCTTGAAAATGTATTACCCACCTTATTTTCGAAATTAAAAGTCCATTCGTTTTATTAGGTTCATAATAATAGCGAGTCCTGTGATTAAATTGTACGCTAAAAATTAATTGCAATGTTGTCATAATGGTTGCGCAATATTTATAATCTAAGCACATGACGTCTGTATTGTCGGAGTACCTAGTCGGTTGCCATGTAGCAATGAATGAATCATTTTCGCGGAAAACATAATTACATGTACCAACTTGTAGATAGCACATGAATTTACAAATACATTTTCATAAGCGCTCTGACGCCGTGTCTATAACTAGTGTATCAGATATAAGCTGAAATTTTATCCACTACTAGAAGACTGGGCAGATGTGGTTCTGCAATTTAATTTATCTCAGTATACCTTAAGTATCGTATACTTTAAGTAAATTATTATGACAATAGAAAACTTTTTCTATGACGGCATTTTCATAATTTTAATAATCAACTCCACTTGCCTACATATTATCGATTTTTCAGTATATCCGAATTGACATCTGTTCTACTAAATAAATAATTTTTCAACGTTTTTTTGTTAGTGTTCCAAGATGGCATCCTTCTTTGTTCATCTCTTACTTCATGGCCATCTATCGGCCATGTTTGGTTAACTACTTACTTGACTTGTGCATGACATGACTTCGTGCCGTTTCATGGAAGTATTATAGAAAATTAAATAATTTTATATTTCTGTTCACGTAGGACATGAACCCAGGGTCCCCAGACGTTACTTATTTTCTCAGAAATATACCTAATGCTTAGAACAACATCGTGTAAATAGATATCTATAACAAAATACTATTAGCGTATAGGACACCTGCTAACTTTTGCTGACGACGGCCAATTTACTGGTACTAGTACCTAAAAAAGGTAAACATATTAAAAGTAGTAAAAATATCATAGTCACATGTTTTAGTCTCAATGCAGATTACGTATATTAAAAATTAGCAATGAATTCTGCCAGATTCATGCAGCAGCGGTTAAAAGTTGGGTTAAGGGTAAAGAAACAACTTAACATTTAAGCTATTTTATTTATTATGCAATACCGAAGTGTTTATATTACCATTTTAATTGTGTAGGTACATTGTACATTATAAATAACTTAACGTCTATAATTGGTAAAAACATAAAAAAATAAGCTTAAAGTTAAATATAGGTGGCATTTTATGTCTAAACAATTATAGATACATTTTGCAGAACCTATTTTCTGACAGAAAAAATAATTAGCTAAGTTACCTACATATATTAAAATATAGAAAATAAACGCTTTTCTAAAGGGCATACGAGTACGAACTAGATGATGTATTATATAAATAAATAGTATAAGACACAAGACTCCCGTAAGAATGATTTTATTACTCTTCAGGACTGAAGGGTTACATGTGTGTTGTACCTATATCGTACAGTTTTCAATTGAAATAAGCGCGTGCTGCGGGGCGGGTGTGCTAAGCGGTTGACAGGGCGGCGCAAACGTTCGGAAATTTTAGATTCTGAATTTTCAGTTGTGGAAAGACGGGTTGAAAGGACCAGGGTCCAGTGTTTTTATAGTTATGGAAATTTTTGCGTCGGCCCAATTTACTGGATCTTTCTACCCCACTCTGTCAAAATCCGCATTTCTGCGCCCGACCCATAGAAGAACCTGACTCAATCAAATTCCTGATGCGTATTTCGGACGTTTGCGCCCGTATTAACACGCGTGTCCTCCGCCTGCGCCGTGGTCCGCGGGCCGGCAAACCATTTTTATTACGCGCGTATTTACACGACTTGCCCGTTATATTTGCGCGTTTACACGACTTACCCGTTATAGTTACTGTCATCTGGAAGGTAGTTATAGTTACACAGTTTGTATGCTACGTTTTACGACAATGTAGAGAGGTTTTACATTTATTTAATTTTTTTTTCAGCGTTACGTTGACGGTCTTGACCTTGTCTTACATTTTATTTTCTATACTTACGTTGTATGACATTCATTGTTACCAACATAACATAGGGAAAATAAACGTTAAATTCACTTAACTATAATGACGTAAGAAAACAAAACTACTGTAAGTAAAAAAAGCTTATGATTTCGAAAAACAATTATTAAAAACTTTTAAAAATCGTACAAAACAATCACATTATATCTGTGTAGTTTTCAAGTTTTTTTTTTCTGATTCAAAACAGTATTTAGGCTCGATCGAAAATTCGAAGCTTTTTATTTAAAGCGGTTTCTTTTTCTTACGTCGGTGTATTTAATATATTTGCGAATCCAATATCATATTTATTGTAACAAGTTGTCCGGTTGTATACTTTGTAAGTAAAATAATTGTACTATTAATATTAGGTACTTAAGGTACTTATGGTATGTCAAAAACAATAGGTACATTTTTAGGTATGATAATACATATTTACATTGTCGGTCTGTTCATAACATGGCTCCTTAGTCTATTTTGTATCACAAATTGACGATGTCAGAACTAGGCTGATCCAAGTGGCACAGATTTGTCTAAGTAACATACAGTTAAAAAAAACAAAACTCTTAAAAAATATCATAACAAAACAGTAGAAAAAACAATATTAATAAAAATATAATCCACCATTTTGTAACAAACGCCATTTTGTGATAGTCGCCATTTTGAATTTGAAATTTTATTAAGATTATCGATTCGAACAAAAATCGACACTTGAATCAGTCCGGTCCTAACGTCCTTAGTTATAATGAATAACCATCATCACATCATCATCACGTATATCCTTGTCTGTTGAGGTTGTAATACAACCCTCTGAGCTGCATGAGGTAGTGATGGTCCCCCCGCTCGGCCACGCGGCCCCCGCTCAGAACACAGATGACGTCAGCGTCACGAACTGTACTCAACCTATGAGCTATCACCACACACGTCCGACCTGCTTTCGCCTTATCTAACGCTTCTTGTACTACCTGCAATATTTTATTGTACTATAGAAACAGCTCCAAGAACGTCGTGAGATCTTATTATTTGCCTAACTGATAATAATGATTTCAAGGTTTTTTAATTGCGGACACTAAAATATTTGACTAATGTTACTACTCCATTTGGGTTTTTGCGTAAATTATCATGTTTAACCAGCGATGATAACGCGATTAAGTTAATCTTAGTTTCTATCAGCAAACGTTACCAAAGTATAGACTTGACATAATATATTTTGCTTTTTATAAAATACAGTTGTGTAAAAAAATTGACGCGGTAATTAACGCATCAAGACGAAATTGGAGCCGTAACATAAAGAACACAGTTAACAAGAAAACATACTCGTAAGTAAATTTTTCTACCTAAATTAATACTCTCGGTTAAAATTCAAAATATGTGGGTACCTCCATTTAAAAAGAAAATTTTAATTAATTTTTAAAAAAAGTTAGCATCAAGAGCTATAAATGTCAGTAAAAGAAGCTTACCTTTTCACTCTCAGTGTCGAGGGCGCTGGTGGCCTCATCGAGAAGCAGCATCTTGGGGCGGCGCAGCAAGGCGCGCGCGATGGCCACGCGCTGCTTCTGACCGCCCGACAGCTGCGTGCCCTTCGACCCGATGTTCGTGTCGTAACCCTGGTAACAGTGAAATTGAGTAAGAAAACACTGACCAGTACAATAAGTACTCTAGACAGGCTAAAGATGCGCAAGACTCCAACTGATCGGCGCAATTTTGGCGCTGATTGAAAGAATGATATTTTTTTCAACATTTTGTTTAACATAATATGCAAACATGTCAGAGGCACTCAAGTCAGACGGGAAGACCCGTTGGGTAGAGACTAGAATTTGCCAACCAGGGGTATCGAATAAGCCTATGGTTTATTCTTTGCCATAGTTAAAAAACAACTTCATTAGATGAGTTATATAGTCTCTCGATTGCATTGGTCTTTATTTACGAAATAAAACGCCATTAGCAATAAAACTGCTTCATTCAAGAGATTAGTTAGAATTGTGACTCACCATAGGCAAAGAAACAATGAAGTTGTGTATGTTAGCTTGTTTGGCTGCCTGCATGATCTCGTCCAAGCTCGGTGCGCGGGAGTTGTCGCCGTACGCGATGTTCTCGCCGATGGTGCGGTCGAACAGTACCGGCTCCTGCTGCACGAACCCTATCGTCTGTCGCACGTCTGCTAACATTAGCTTCGGCAATGGGATGCCGTTTTGTGCCTGAAAAAAATTTACAAATATTTTACTTTACATTTTGTGCTTTTTTATAGTTAGTACTTTTTGGCTTAATGCTTCCCTGCCTGGCTGGACGAAAATATTGCGTTCAAAATATATTTTTTAAAATTTCTGAACGAATTCGTGCATTAATATGCAATGTTTTTAAAACAATATAATTTAACAAGAACGTCAGCAATTAATCTTTTTAATTTCCTACGATTCTACTTCTCGTTTGAAACGAATGGAGTTGCAGGTAGTAGGGACCAAGAAATTAAAACATTGGTCGGCATAAAGTATGTACACTATCAAAGGTATTGTTCCACTTACCACAATACCAGCGTCAGGATCATAGAACCTCTGCAACAGCTGGATGACGGTGCTCTTCCCGCAGCCGCTGGCGCCGACCAGCGCCATGGTCTTGCCCTGCATGATCTCCAGCTCCAGGTCTTGCAGCACACTTATCAACGGCCGTGTTGGATACTTGAACTGTACGTTTTGGATACTCGCTTCTCCGGTACCTCTCTAAAATGAAAATTAAAATGCAGCGTTCAATGTTGTTGACCCAAGACCAGCAGTGGGAAAGATGTATTTCGATAAGACATTACAGTTTATGAATTACCTATACAAATAGACCTTCATTCTGGATGTATTTAGTTGAGTTATACTCGTAGTTAATCTTTCCGCCTTTAAAACATCTCTTTGAAGATAAAGGTATAAGATAAGACAACTTATTTTTTCCGCGATATTTATTCAGTTTACTATATTGATATTGTTGTATCTATGTTAACTTACAATAATTAAGACGCGAGTTACACAGCTAAACAGTGGGATGGACTATTATTAGGACGACGATGTAAGTTATGATATTGATGATAATGTTGATGATGATGACGGTGGTGATGACGATGATTATGACGGTGATGATGATGATGACAATAATGCACTTACGAAGTTCACAACTGCAGGTTTGTCAGGATCAGCGATCTTCGTTTGTCTGCTGAGCATCACAATGACGCGCCCTGCCGCCTTGATTCCCTTCTGGAAATTAGGCGCAAATGCAAATGCTTGCGCCGCTGACGATGAAGCCATCAGGAGTGCTTGAGCTGATCTGTATGGAGTTTTGGGATAAATTATTATGACGTCTGATTTTTATAGCTTTGGTATGCAAAGCTATAAAAGCAAAGATCACGTAGTCAAGCTGATTGGGCTAAATAAAGAAAGAAAGAATAGAAGAGGGTGCTAAAAAAAAATTCAGACATTTGCTCGAAAAATGTCAACCTCTCTCTGGCTCCTTTACTTCAACTTTTCAAATCCGAAAAAACATTGACTCAATAATCAATATCAGAAAGTAAGGAAGGTAAAAAAAGTAAAGGTATATGAAGGTAAAGAAAATAAGGAAAGCAAAGATAAAGAACAGTAAAGTTCTTTATACCCTATCTTAAAGACCTACTTGAGAACGAGCGCGAAGTCAACATCCTGGTAGACCATGAGATATCCTCCGTAGTACATGACGCCGGCGTACACGAAGTTGAACAGTCCTCGCGCGAGTCCGAACACGATGCCGCGCCAGTGCGACGCGCGCTTGGCGAGGTGTAGCGCCGGCAGCAGCTGCGCGGCGTACTCACGACAAAATGTCCCCTCACGCCCCAACGACGCTACCGTTCTTACGTTTGCTACTGCCTCTACTGCTATCTGGATTGGAATTGGAATTTGAATTCAAAGTTGTTTGTATCGTTATAGGAAGTATACGTCACAAATTAACAATACGAATTAGGAACATTATAAAATTTGCCAAGCGGAATAACAAGACGCTCCTAATGATACCCTACTTAACAAAAATATAACCAGTAGTTTAGGAGTTAGGAGGGAACAGATGTACATACATACCGGTTATAATCCAGTAGTAAAAAAGCGATGCCACATTTACTTACGCGCGTTCATATTAAAATCTAGCAATTATATTTAATAGTTCGTATTTTCGTAATCTACTTTACTCACCAAGTTAGGTAAAAAAAGAGATTTGTCTCAAAGGCACACAACCTACTCCTAGCTGTTGCATAAGATAGGCATTAAATTACTCACTTTAGAACTAGCTTCCATAGTTTTAGCTGTTCCAGAAGATTGTTCTGTGATAATCCTGCCTTCTTTGAACAGGATGGCTGCCATGACCGGCACGAAGGTGAGAGCCACCAGACCTAATCGCCATTCAAAGTAAAGTGACAGAGCCAATCCAAACGAGAAGGTTCCTACTGCTTGCAGGACTGTACCGATGCGTTGTCCAGTAGCCTGTAATGTAAATTAGAAATATGTGTCAGGTGTGTGTAAAATGCTTCCGACGTCGCAAAGCCTTTGTCAATTTAAAGTTGTTTACTTTATCAAACAAATAGGTGTCTAGTAGCGCAAAATAGCCGTTTTTCTAGTAAGTTACATTAACAACGAATCCTCATGAGAGGCCATCAGCTTGGTTTATGAGTTTTCACGAGATTTATTTCCAAAAGGCCTTTTAAAGGTAGCATCAGTGGGTATATTACACCGCCAGTACCTCTGCGGCAAAAGCCGCGTGATTATCAGATAACGGTATTGATCTATTTCGCGTATCTTTCGAACGAATGAAGATAATATTATTATGATAATGAGTTAGAAGTGCAGTGATAAGTGGTTTATACCACGCCGGTTTTTGGTCCAAATTCAAAAATACCATAATGTGACGGCTCCATTTGCTTCTTAGCGCATCATAACGTAAAGATTGCATTATGTGGCTGTAGCCAAGCGTGTAGTGTTATAATTTTTATTTCGGGTTTTTTTCTAGAATTTTCCTAGTTCAGGAGACGGAAGAAAGTGTCAGAGCTTCAAAAAGACTCTGGGTAAACTTCTAACTACCACCCGCTTCTTCCGGGTAAAACACGAATACTTCTTTTTTGTATCAATATTCTGGGTTCATGTTTTTGCCCAAATGTCCGGGGTTGTCGAAATTATTTTCCGGCGTTGGTGAGGCTGTACTTAAATCTAATTACATAAAGAATTAAAAGCAATTGTACAAAACTCACTCCTTGTACAGTAGCGGCCTCCCCGGACAGACGGGCACACAGCGCCCCTGTATTATTGTCTTTGTCATCAAAGAACCCAATTTCCTGCTGGAGAAACTTCTCGAACAATAGTTTTCGTAATCTTTCCGTCAAATGTTCACCTGCGATTGCATACATGAATACCTGAAATATACAATTTACACATGGATTTTAATCACACTAAAGCTTTTACAACTGCGTTGTCTGAAAGTACTCGTAAGAGACAAAAATTAAAGAAAATATTTTTTATTATCTACTTGATCTTTATACTGTCTTGACGTTTATTAATTATAATTGCTATAGAATACTGCATTCTACATTTAACAGTTATATAAAACCGGTCTTAGAACAGATCTGTTAAATTATTAGGTACCTACATTATTTTAAACTCACCACTAGGAAGTTAGCGAATCCAGAAAAGACACCAACGCCCACAAAAATAAGAGCATACATTCTAACTTCTTGTAGAACTTCTTCTTCATTAGGATTGGATAACGTCTGAAAAATATACACTCTTTATTATTTCGAACTTTAAAAGGGCAGGTAAAATGCATTAATAACAAAGCAATAACTACTGACAAATCACGCTCTATTTATTAAACACCAGTCCTCAGGAATAACAGCTAACATTTTTTTAAATAATTATGCCGATGAATTTAATTATTGCCTTCTAAACATTGTCATATACAATTAAAAATTATGTCATATACCCAAACAGACAAATGAGACGCGTCCAATCGACCTTCATTTTTCAATATGTTAAGAAGCTCAGAAGTTAGCAGGGAACAGACGATCCATATACATACTATATGTAGCTAGCAGTGAAAATCATAACCCGCAGTATTAAACTAGTCTTACTCCAATAAAGTCTCCGAGAATGACTCCGAGGATGGGCATGGCGAACCCGCTGATGATGGAGCAGGTGCTGCCTACAGTGATGGAGCGCCACTCTGGCCGGTTCAGACCGATCACCTGCCAGAACGATATCGCCGAGGGGTCCGCCTCCTCTTTGTCATCCTTATAAAGAAATAGTGCGCTATAATTCAAATAAATAAGGCCACACACTTATAGCTCCTTGAAGCGCTCATAGCCTGGCGGCTTGCGTCGATACTTAGTGATCGACATAGTTGAGCAACTGCGGGTGCGGTCGGTAATTGGATGGGTGACCACTAGTGGCAAAATATCTTGAGCTTTGTGCTTCTGAGGGCACGTTAAGCCGTCGGTCCCGGTTGTTACCGTTAGGTAACAATCATTCGCCATGTCGGTGGACCTTGGGTGGCATAAAAATTTCCGACACTTGAGTTGGCCACTAACCCCTTAGCCAATCTGCACTGGAGCAGCGTGGTGGAGTATGTTCTCCACGCCTCCTCAGGTATGAGGAGAGACCCGTGCTCAATAGTGGGCCGTTAATGGATTGAGGCCACTTATAGCTCCATACAAGGATTTTTTGTGTCGTTGCTGTCATTTATAAGGACACACACTCATACAGAAATTACTTAAGTTATTTATTAAATTTTCGCCGCTCGCAAAATTGGTTCTAGTGTATCTCACTACGCAAAGTGGGCGTTGATTGCTTGTATCAATATACATAGTTAATATTCGTTAAATAAATAGAGAAAAACACTCACTTTGTCCTTGGTGTCGACAAACTCATCTTCATCTTTATCACTCTTCACGGAAACAGAGCGTGCTAGCTGGTTAGGCTGATCTGGAAATTAAATTAATTAGGATAATATGATTAATTCCATTTCACAATTTTTTTAACCACATAATATTTTCTTTGATCCCTATATTTCCATATCAAGCAGTCATGACTTTAAATTTTCAATTACCTTTAATTAAGGCTCATCATATTCGAACACATTTACTATGGCGGCATCGTAATAACCCTTAGTTTGGCCGGTCCCTCTAAGTACCTCGATATGAGCACAACCTGCTGGGTCCAACTATGGCCCGAAACCATATACTCGATCCCTCTAAACTGCCTCACAATTTTTTTATTGAAATCCGTGCATCCGTTTAGGAGCAGTTCAGTGACAAACACACATGCGCTGTCTTTTCATATTAAGGATTAGCGGGAATCCAGAAGGTTCGAATTAGAATGGAAAAAAAAGAAAATTTCAAACCTAAATCCATATCCGGTGAGGATTGCAACATGACCATGTCGTAGTAGTGACCCTTTAGATTCATTAGTTCTTCATGGTTCCCTGATTCAACGATTTGTCCGCTTTTGAAAACATAGATTTTGTCCACATTCCTTATGGTCGATAACCTGTGCGCGACAACAATAGTTGTTCGACCTTCCTGCGCCTGTAGATAACAAGAAAAAGGAAAAAAGATAGGTGTTTAAAACACGTGGACATTAGATAGTGCGATATATTAATACAAAAGATATCAACAGTCGAATTAATCAAACATTTTCCAATATAATCATAAATGGATTAGTGTTACCCATTTTAAACGTAACTGATAAAAAAATTTGCTGATTAACTCTTTCAAGAATAATGTCATCCATCAACAATTTGGTTTCATTGGGTTTATGAGGTAATGTGGTAGACCTTCTAGAAATATTTAAAAAGCAAAATTTAGAATTTTTTTCTAGAAACTTATTGTCACGAATGAAGGAATGTTCTTATTGCGGACACAATAGAACCTCTAAAAAATGCCAGTCACCTTTGCTAAGAACAGTGATTAAAATAAAGCCGCCTAAATACCTTATCAAGTGCTGCCTGTACTCTGGCTTCTGAATTAGTATCCAGTGCACTTGTAGCTTCATCTAGCAGCAAGATGCTGGGGTTGCGGATGAGAGCGCGGGCGATCGCGATGCGCTGTTTCTGTCCTCCTGATAAAGATGTGCCTCGTTCTCCCACCAGGGTATCATAGCCCTAGAAGCAATTTTGTTTTCAGATTTTAGTACCGTAGCTAAAAGACTGGAGGATCTTATATACTGCCATCCCAATCCCAATTATAGGATCTCATTGTAAGTGAAACCATCTATCGTCCAGCAACCGTTGAACATCCACTGTTAAAGATAGGCTTTTTCTGACTTGCGCCATTTTGACCGGTCCTGCTTTTTCGAAAGTCATCGGATATTTGCTGTCTTTGTAAGGTCATCATTCCGTCTGGCCTGGGAGCAACTTGTGATCCTTTTTCCGAAACCTGGTCTTTTTGACATATGACTCCAAATGGTTTAGTTATAAGTTAGTATATGGAATTAGTCGGTGTTAATTGTGGAAGTATGTTAGGTACGGATTTGCAATAGGTACCAGATAACTGTACTACTGAAAATGAAAGTCTTACCGAAGGCAATTTTATGATGAAGTGGTGCGCGTTGGCTTGTCGCGCGGCGGCCTCAATGTCCTCGTGTGCGGCGTCCTCTCGGCCGTAGCGGATGTTGTCGCGCACGGAGCAGTTGAACAGCACGGGCTCCTGCCCCACCAGCCCCACCTGCGCGCGCAGCCAGCGCACCGACACCTCGCGCACGTCGTGCCCGTCCACGCACACCTGGACATAGTGCACGCTACTACTACACATTATAACATTGGCAGCCAGCGCACCGACACCTCGCGCACGTCGTTATAATAGTAGTGAGTATCTATATGAGTATTATTTTTTATAGAAGATAATCAAATTTACTTTGCCATGGATGACGTCGTAGTATCTGCATATGAGTTGTATGATAGTAGACTTGCCGCAGCCGGAGTGTCCCACCAGCGCCACTGACTGCCCTCGCTTCACACTTAGACTGACCCCTTTCAATACCTGATCATAAACCAATTTGTAAATTAATATCGAAGCTATGTTTAACGTCATATAACTTCTATAGTTAAATTACCTTTAGATAGGGGAGGATATCTATTAAATTCTTTGTAAATCTTATCAGCATTTATTAAAGACTGGCCTTTGCACACATCTGGATAGTGATAAGTATATGAAACGTGTATAACAATTAACTACCTATTATCAGAAGGGATAAAAATTGCTATAGGTATCTATGAGTAATATAGTGAGATTGTAATTTAATGTCATTGATTAAACATTCAGAATAGTATCAAGAACTCGTCTTAGTTTCAGTTTTAACAAAACATAGTTAAAAATAGTCAAATGGTATGATTAAAGTATACTTACTGGAACATCAGGTCTAGAGGGATAATGGTAGTAGACGTCCTTTAATTCTATGTCGCCGTCAATGGTTTCTGGTGTGGAACCGAGATTCAACAAGGGGTTGATGGTAGGAACATTGTCGATGAGGTAGAAGATCTGTGCGCCGGCGCCGCGCGCGCTGCCGAACACTTCCATTAGAGTTGAAGAAATACCAAAATTAGCTGATCCCATTAACACACCAAAGAATACCTGTAATAAAGTAAAAATTTGAACTGAGTGCGTTTTTCATACTAGCTGCAAATTTAAAACAATATAGTATACACGAATAATTAAAATTTTACGTTTTTATTTTCAAAAACAAAATTGAGATTTAGTAAAATATTGTGCAAGACAATAAACAGTGTCAAAGAAGTACCTACACGAGGAAGGGCTGTCCTTTTATTTACGTATGTACGAGTACGTAGGCAATACTATTATCACGTACTTAATACTATGCACCAAAGTTTAATTTGGTTAAGGTTAGTTTAATTTAAATACACCCATTTTGCAAAAATCTTATTAACATGCGTTAATAGTTAAATACCTAACCAATCGGAACTATCAATAAAATACTGATAACGATCCATTCTTATTGCTATGAATATATAACACTCGTAATTACTAGTATAAATTATAATCTTCTAATATATGAATATATCACATCCTTGTGCAAAGGCCTAAGGTTACATTGAACCTCAATGGACAATGACTACTACGGCAATAAAAATAAAGTTGTAAAGATATGGAATAAAATAACCTTGATCACGATCTTATTCACGATTACAACTCATGAGGACCACAAAGTACTTACAAAGATAAAATGTACTAGATAAGGTAGATAGATACTCCTTTACATTATTGTATTTTTTTTTATTTCAGCAAACATTATTTAAACGAGCATGTAGATTATTTCTTATCGATCTCAAAGTCTATAAGCATCATCTTACCTAAATGTATTAGATAATAAATAGTACTCTCGATTATATGAGATAGTACTTAACTAGTGGGTACCCGCGTTTGTTTTTTAGTATCCGTAAACGTGTCTACGTAAAAGTCAAAATTAGTGGTGTTTTGAATTGACCTCGACAACAAATTACTTCATAAAATCAAAATAATGAAACATGGCGTAAAAGTCGCATTCAGCATGATCCGGTATTATTACGTAAAAGCTATAGAAATACTTACAGCCATCATAGTTTGCACATCATAGTTCTCTGGCTCTTCCACCATGAGTCTGTATCCGAACCAAAACGACAGGGCGTATGAACAGAATATGCAGAAGAACAGAAATCCCATCGCCATTCCGTTGAAGAAACCTGAAATAAGTGCATAATAATGTCATTACGAATTACCATGGAAGGTTTTATAATAGCACTGCTCTGAGAGATGGTGAGTAGCCCTCCAATAGCACCTCTTCTTGGTATAAGACAAGACTGACTTTGCTGGTATAATAAAAAAGCAGAGTGAAAATAATTTATCTTGTAATCAGTATTAGTCGATAAATAGTGGGCAAGTAGGTACTTCAGTATAGTTAACTACTCCTTAAAACATAAAGGGTCTGTCTTTATCGCCATTACAAAACCCAAGAATGCACGTTTTGCATATTTATGCAATACTAAGTATATTCTTCACATTTGTGTGAAATGTTTTGTTTTAATTATTAAATTTTTACAAATAAAAATATTAAAATAAATAAAAATAAAATAAAATTATTTTATCTAATAAAATAAAATTATTTTATTTTCTTTAAATTAGGTTCATTAAAACTAGTTAAATTAAAGCGTTCAGTAAAACTTATGTTTAACTATTTTTCTAGAGGCAAATTCATGTCCCGTACTTTTCTTACTGACCTTTTTTAATATTGATTTTTCGTACTTGTGTCAGGTGTGATTCGTATCTATCAATCTCTTTAGTTTGCCCGCTAAAAGCGTAAACCGTTCGAACGGCTGATATAACCTCCTCCGCTACACTGCCGGCCTTACCAGCGAATAATGCCTCCTTCTTGGATAGTCTAGAAGCAACCTGTTGAAAATGTTTGTGAATTACACAATACATCACGATTCAGAGTATAGTATATACAGATTCAGAGCAGAGTATAGTATACGTAGCGGTCTATAAATAGTTGGAATTTATGAACTTTAAGATGAACGAAGTTATATTATTATAATTATTAATAGCGATTTAAATTTTTTTAACGTAGGTATTAATAGATGAGGATCTTTATATGTCAAATTGAAGAGATCACTAAGTTAAGTCAGTAATCGCCTGCATTTCCAAATAAAAAATAAAAAAATAGATCTTACAAATCCAGCTAATCCAACTAGAAATAGCGTAACTGGAAATGAGACCAGGCATATTAGAGCCAGTTTCCAGCCCTTTATAAGTGCCATGGTAACAGCGCTGAGGAACGATGCTTGGTAGAAGATAAACGTCGCTAGTTTTTCGCCTATACCATCCTCGAGTTTTATAACATCTCTGGAAGAAGTAATAAAAAATTAATTACTAATTTAATTCCTTATCATTACTAACGATCCTCTATCCTCAGGAGTAGCAGTAGCAACAGATCTTTTGAACAATCGTATTCGAAGACATCCATGGGCGGCAGGTAAGGTTGCTATTCTCGTTACTTAAAAGAAACTAGCCTTGTTCGCATCGTCAACAACTCATAAAAAACTGTGCAAATTACGACCTTATTATCAACCACACACGTATTAAACTTATTTGTTTCTAACGCCTAAAGCTTAATTTTTTTTTTGTTTCATTAATTAATTGGAACGTACAAAGA
>LGAG01000206.1:558778-571543 GCA_001278395.1 Lerema accius
AAAGGAAAAAAACGTACCCCGTGTGCGGGGTAAGACTGACAGTTTTTCCAGTTTTACAATTGAATGAATATTCTCCTTCTGAAGATACCTGAGTGAATATCTTTACTGTAGCATAAAAGCCTAATTTATCATGTATCAGTATAACCTTTTACTTCTACAGTAGAACAAACTACTTCTTCATAATACCCTTTGTTTCCTATTGTGAATAAAAGTATGTCTGTCTTACCCCACCTTACCTTATTTAATTATTAACAAATGATGAAGTCATTTTAGGGGATGCAATGGCTAATTTATATACCTAACCTATTTTATGGATTACAACATTATGCTAGAAGTATGTTTCGGATGAATCTAATATTTTTTAAGAATCACTTTCCGCGGGCGTAGCCGAAAACGCTGCCCAGTTACGTTACAAAGTTACAAAATTACAATAAATAAAAAACAAACTTCTTTTACAAATATGTTATTTCAAACAGCACGAACATTGAGAATGACATTGCTATCTTAGTTTATAGACTGCAATAGTATTATCGTGTATGTAACAACTACAGAAGCAATGGAGGACAGAAGTGAGTTATCGAGTCTGAAGAAATTCGCCATTGTAAAGTCGATTGGTCGAGCTTGCATGAGGTCGCGGAGTTCTGAGACTGCTGTTTTGAGCTCTTCACCTGTCAATGAAAACATTATTGAGATGTGCCGAGGAACTTCTTTGCTCATCCTCTTTCCTTGGGGGCACCAAAATAAAAAAAATAATATAGCGACCTAATAATTAAAAAAATAATATACCTACAATGAAAACGAGTTCTATAACTCCTTATGTGTTGAAATCCGTCATCCTGTTTTAGCAGTAGAGCATGCCATACACATACATGGACATACATACATCTGAAAATCATTAGCCTCCTTCTTATGCAGTCGGGTAAAAATAAGAGAAATATACTATAAAGATATAAGCTCTACCACCATACTGTCTTACAGCGTATACTAGGTAGGTTCATACTACTTATTGAATTATTTGTCAATAAATATCAGTCATACCAGGGTTCTTAAGGAAAAGCAGGTTGAATATGATGTCCATAATTCTATCTCTCTGCCTGTAAACTAGTTCGCAGTGCCTCACCAGACTGAATAGAACTGCAGCACAAGTCAATAACCTCATTACACTGGACACCACTGGAATATATCCTGAATAATATCTCGTCTTCTGTAATAAAAGGAACAGCGATAATAAGTTAAATTTAATTTGCTTTTTATAACAATCATCTTTTTAGTTTTGCCATGTCTTCATTCTTTGGTCTGTCTATTCTGTTTCTTATCCTATAAATCTTTTCATCTCGTCCTCATGTCAATTCTTTGTTTGACTTCATAGGCACGTAGTATTCTCTGACAAAGGTTGTTGAAATCGCTACACTTGTATTAAGTTTAGACTAGGCAGCAGCAAACTGCGGCAGCAAGAATATGTAAAGAATTTGTGATTGCCTATGTGTTCGGGCTTCCATACAACGTCACATGTTTGTTTTGCTGCCGCGACTTAGCTGCTTAGTGCACGCCTAGGGTAAATGTTGACGTCTTAGGTGAGTCATATATTTTTACAGGATATAATATTTACCTGAGATCCAATTAAGATTCTTGCAGCGATATTCGTGAATCTCACCATGTCAATAAGTAGACTCAAACTGTTTAATAATATCTGAAAAGTGATAATGCATTGTATCATCAAATTCATTCTAGATATTATTATCTGAATCTATAGTCGGAATCTACATTAATTTTCGCGATATTTAAGATTTTAGATCATCTGAAAAAAATCGACTTTAAGTTTTGTTTTCGTCTAGGTATCTGAAACTAATATCTAAAATTAATATCTGAAACTCTTCCTGGGTTCAAAATTTAATATTGATTTATCTTAATTGGGTCATTTTTTTCATATTTTTCACTTACTCGTGTTCCATACATTTTGTTAACAAATGCTACTTGTTCCGTTAGCAACAAATAACATCTACTGAGCCATTTCACTTCGTGATAGTCAACAATCTCTTGCAACTTTCCCTTGGGATAATTTGAAGGCTTGGTTACATTATCGTTAACTTTGCCTGCTACATTGAGGTATTTTTTCTTATTTTTCTCAACTAAAGGAGAGCAAGACTCCGTAGCTTTGCAATAGGTGTCCAGCAAGTCCCCCATCGCATGTAACCGACATTCGATATGCATTATTTGCGACGTCAGATCCAACGTTGTAAGAATTTTAATAAGCAGAAATATGTACATCAATGAATAAATTGTTGCCATTTCCCATCCGTAACTCAGAACCCAAGCAACAAAATCACAGACTGAGCTTGACAACCATAAGGCGCAGAAAAATCCCATTATCATCAACAGCTTCTTGGTAAAAGAGCAATAATTCACAGTGACAAGTATCCGATCAATTATCTCATATTGTTTAAAATATTTGCAGCAAACCGGGCCATATTTGCGAACGTAAACTAAATCGACACCGTACTGTACAAAATCGTAAACCACTTGTACGTAATCCGTATACTTTATTGAAGGTGATATATTATCCGTCAAATAGTTTATTTTATAAAATAGTGTGTAACAGTCGATAATTGCTAATATTGTCGCTCTTATAATATTTTTACTAATCAACCACCAGTTATTCGGGTTTTTTTCATCCTTAAGGTTGAAACCTAAGCCGATAATTTTCAGCATACAGTTTAATGGTGCTAAACTTCGATATGTTTCATGGACATGTTTTTTTTCGACTCCACCAACATGCATTTTTAAAATAATCCGTGTTTAAAAAAGTTTTTTAACGAAGCGCGTACCACTATTAGTGACAGGTGAGGTTAAACTGATACAATCACCTCTAAGTTTTACACAATTATAACTACAAATATACAGGGTGTGAAAAAATAGGGTGACACTAAACTTGAAGTTATAATTCATCGTTAGGTACAATTTTTTTTTTTCGAAATTATTTTTTCTTTTTTCAAGAGGTGAATTAAGGATTCTTTAATATGATAAGAAAAATTCTTCATTGGCAATTCATAATAAATGCCATCCTTCAAATATCCCCAGTATTTTGAGTTGATTATTGTGGGTTTGGGGTGAAGAATTTCGGTCCATTTCCGTCAAACGCCTAAAGGTCTTCAGAGATTCTTTATCCCCCTAACATGCAGTCAATCAGTCTTCAAGCCAAAATCAACTAAATAAATAATGTTTTTTATTGTAGTTTGAAATGTTGGAAAATCATTTTAAAATATTTTTAGGCCTACCCCTTTACTCTAACTACACAGAACTTACCTACTTTGTGACCACGGTGTTAAATAAAAAGAAGTTTGGATTAAAAAATATATTTATTTATTGTTAAATTTAAAACACCCTAGCGAATTTAATACTGTTAATTGCACGTTTGGAACATAATATAAAGCGTACGGTACCTATCTGATATGACGTAACTATAAAATGTAGGTAGTATTACCTACTAGGTAGGTACATAAGTTACTAATAAGTGCTTACTACCACTTGACCGCCACTTATATTTATTGCATGAATTATTAATCGGACTTTCACTCAAGGTAGCCAATTAAAATAATTTAGATTACAGGGCTGTAATTTTAGGTTATTTGCAAACTACGTATAATTTTATTAAGATACACGTAGGTACGTAATGTATGTATTCTGAAAATGTTATCAGTATGTATCACAAAAAACATCATCTCTACTATTAATATACTTACCTATCAAACTACTATACGACGCCCGCGGCTTCGCCCGCGGAATAGTAGTTGAAAAAATATTGTATTTATCCCAAGGGAACCTATAATCAGGATAAAATCTATTCTATGCCCTATTCCTGGATGCAAATTAAGTATCTGTGTGCCAAGTTTCAGATTAATCCGTTCAACGGTTAGACCGTGAAGGTGGGACAAACATCCAAATATCCATTATACCCAAACATAATCTTTACAAACTTGCACATTTGTAATATTTATAGTTTTACGGATCAATTTTGTATTTGTTATAAATTTTGTTTGGTTTAACAGGTAGATTTAAAAACAAATTCAAAGACCAAAATATTTCTTTCTTTTTGTATTTACAAGCGTCGCGCGTCGTAGAAATGACCCGATTGATATATATATGAAACTTAGCGGCATGTTTGTAGATAAAACCATAAAAATAATCCCATAAAATTTGTTAAAATCCTTCAAGCCATTTAGGCTCTAGCTAAGCTAGTACGTGGTCAAGAAAAGAAATGGACACATAAGTACATGTCATGGAAATATAACATGAAAAAAAGTAAAAAAATAGCCACGACAAGTTATTCGATACCGGTATTTTTAAAAACCGATATCAGTGAATAACGCATCCTCAGTAACGCGTACCTACCGCGTATCAAATTATGTTACGGAAAATAGTTACGAGTTAGATTAAAAGACGTTAATAATTATTGACAGAAACATCTGAAAAGTTAAAATCATATTAAAGTATTCTTATAATGTTTTGTCTTGAAAATTTTACTTATCTGTATTTCTGACTTAATCTGTTATCTGTGGTCACACTCACGTTATCCGTCATTGCATTGTTGATTTATGATTATTTTTAATGTGATGTGATTGTGATTTGTGATGCCTGATGCCTGATGCAATTCATGCACAGCTCAAGATTTAAGTGTATTTCTGATAATTTTTTAGGGGTTTAAGTAACTAATTTTAATTGAACGATATTGTAAATGAATATAAAAGTCCACATACCTACTGAATTTTTTAGAGCATTGCCCTGAAGATCGTAAACAAATAAAAAAAAATAGTGCACTATTTTTCATGACCTTACCGTATTTCATTTAACGCTACTTTATCATAGCTCAGTTTGTTATTAATCAAGCAAAGGCTCATAATGTGTGAATTTTTGAGCAGAACTTTACCTTTGTAAAGGTTTCAGTGATGTACAAACACGACGCAAATTGTGATAATTTGTTATATTTACATTAGATTTCAATATATTAAGTATCATCGTTGTTTCATAGTTGTAAGTACAATATTAATACGAGATTGTTATTTTAAAGTACTTAAACATTAAGTATAAACGTGTTTCTTACTTATAGGATTACCATGGGAGGTTGTCGCTGTACTTATCGAAATTGCACTGTGAAGTCTGATGGGAAGACTCACATGTTTCATTATCCAGTATTTGAGAAAGTGAGATGTCACCAGTGGCTTTTAAATGCCCACAGATTAGAGTTTCTTAATCTAAAAGTCTCTCAGTTAAAGAACAGGGTAATTTGCCAACATCACTTCAAGGATGAAAACTTCATGAACTTTAAGGTGAGTTAGCAGGCTGGAATATACATTATTTCAATTGTTTTATAGAAGGATAGTGGTCATTTCAAGTCGAAAACCTGTTTTGTATATTCTTTGTGCTGTGGGTGGTACGGATAACACATAGAACAGTATTAACATCAAGAATCCAAAAGACAGACTTATTTACTATACTTCACTATTTACTACACAAATAAAAGTGTACGGCACTCAAATATCAAGTTATCATTTGATCAAATTTGAGTGGACTGAATAGTAACAATTACGAATTGGACATCTAGTACTTACTAACAGGACTAACCTGCACTAACAGTACTAACTTCCGTGGGCCTATCACTAATAGGACCTACTAACCAGTCAATAGGCAGTAGGGAATGATGGCACTGTCAGCTCATTTGCTATTCTCATTACATGTAACATAAGAGTAAATCTACATCCCTCAATTAATAACCAAATAATAAGATCAAACCTAATAAATAAAATTAATTCATATCACAAACACCAAATAACATTAACAAAGTATAATTAAATTACCGATAGCCTAGTGGTTTAAACGTTGGTCTCTTGAAGGAGAGATCCTAGGTTCAAATCCCACGGCACTCACCTCTAATTTAAAAAGTTATGTGCTTATTAGATACTAATTATCACTTGCTACGGTGAAGGAAAACATCGTGAGGAAACCTGCACACCTGGGAGTTCTCCATAAAGTTATCAAAGGTATGTGAAGTCTGCAAATCCGCACTAGGCCAGCGTGGTGGACTATGGCCTGTATCCCTCGCACTGTGAGAGGAGGCCCGAACCCAACAGTGGGATATTTATGGGTTGCAATGATGAATTAAATTAGAACTGATTTTATGAAAAAAAAATTATGTCAATATCTATTAACAGTTGCTGTATAATTAATATTACATACATTACTGATTACTTGCCTATGAAAAGGTTTTATTATTGTCGTGCACTCTCACATATTAGTCATTGGAAAAATGAGAATGTACACTATTTAAATGATTATAAATTGATTATTTCAGAAAGACAAATTGACCTTTGATGCAGTACCTACTGAAGACGGACCATATTGTGACACTACCAATTATGTTGATTTGAATCGGGAATCACACAAATTATTCTCTATTATAATTGATGATATAGACAATGACTATAATGACAAAAAAGCTAATTACTCATTAAAATATGGAGACTTCTTAGCAAATCTTGACCTCATGGATATAGAAAAAATTGATGAGGACAGTGTTAGTTATAAAAATGCATACAATGGTAAAATGGATATATTATCATCTCACAAAGGAAGGGGTAAAGGAACATTATTCTGTGAAGATAGTTCCTTTTTATTTAACATATCACTACCAGATAAAAATGAGAAAAAAAATGTGACTCATCCAACACTTGCTGTTTCTCCATACATGGGTGGTGCTGAGGTTAAGGAGGTGAAAAATTATTTCAACTCCAAATCTAATACTAAGAATAATTCTACATGTGCACAAGTTATAATTAGCAATACAGAGAAAAATATAAAATCTAATCAGCAGCAACCACCACCACCACAGCCAATAAAAAAAGAACCGAAAGTAAAAATAATATCAGAAAAGAAAGTTACAAACCCTGTACCGATAACTGGAAAATTTGAATTAGTTTCACCTAATTTTGTACTAAATGTCTCAAAAAGAAAAGGCCAAATAGAAAACAATCACAGTGATAACTTTAGTTCTATAGAAAATAAGGATGGTTATTATGAAGATATAAATAATAGATACGATAATAAATCAATAGAAATTGAGATTGTACCATTATTTAAAGAAGAAGAGAACTCAAAACCAGAGCAACATACTTCACTCGTAAATTTGTCACAAAATAGTGATGACACAGAGAAATCTCCGAAAGTATCAGTTATAAAAACAAAAGTCCCTCGAGAGAGAGTTGAAGCTATAAACAAAAAGAGAGAGTTCAACATGAAGTTAAGAGATATGGTAGAAAGTTGTTTAGATAATTTAGATAATTCCAGTAAGACTAAAGCTACGACTAAACAGCCAAAAAACACAAAAACTAACGTAAATAAGCGAAAAGTTGGAGAGGAAAAAAGTGCACCAAAAAATACACCTGCTCATAATTCCCAAGAATACACAATTGCATTTTTAGAAGCAAGATTGAGAAAAATGGAAAATACATTGTTAGAGAAAATTGAACAGAATTCTATGAAAATTGTTGATTTAAAAAATGCTTTTGTAGATTCTATGTCTCAAAAGCAAGCTGTGCCTGATGAAGAAGTTCAAAAAAAGCAACTATTTCAAGATATTTCTAAATATCTTAGTCCAACTTCTAAAAGTCTCATTTATGAAGAATTATTTATAAATAAATTTTCTCTCAGTGAACCAACAACAACACCAAACCGCAAACGACGAAAACGTTACTGATAAAATGAACTTATGAACTTGATTTCATAATTTTTATAAAGTATTTTTGTAATTTGTATTGTAATTTATTAGGATAATAATAGGATAATTTATCGCTGGAATTTATTGAAGTGTTATTAGCTTACCTATAATATTGTTATAGCGATGGGGAATCATGTTCATTTCAATTGAATACAAAGTCTGAAGAATGTGTTAATTAGGGGCCTTTCAAATATTAACGTAACGCTGTTTGGGGGAGGGGGGCCATGTAAAATGTTATGATGCGATACACAGGTGGGAGATAGGGTTGAACAACGCGTTACGTAACATGGTTGGTAGGTAGGGTCGAACGTGTTACGTAAAAAAATGATTACATAAAAAGTAGGTACTATAATTCTTCAAAAATTGCGTTGCGTAATATTTGAATGCTCCGTTATAAGTCCGACATGCCTTAACGTTTGCTAGTAGACGATAACAAATGGGATCAAAGGCTAAACTGCCCAAAGAATCACACAAACGCTTTACAAGTTTTTTGTTAGTAAAGAAGTAGTCTCCTATCTACTAACAACACCGACAGTTGCCTAATGATTCGTAGACTTAGAATCGACACATTGAATTTGTTTACAACATGAAAATGTATTCATTTTATAATGTTGATCGGAAGTTTTTAAATAAAATCGTTTTTATCAGAAAATATATTTGTATTCTGTTTGCTGCCCTGTCATTATAAACTAACTTTGATGTGTTGTGGATAAAATAGAATCCTTTATTCCATCCTTACCCATCTATGGATGAATCGGAACTAATTCAAAGGGTTAAATCAGTAATCATTTAATAGAAAAATTGGGAGGATATTTTAACAAAATTACCTTATAATCTTATTCTAAAAAAATTACATACATGCGCTCGAAAAACATGTTGAAAAAATACTGAATTTTAATGATTTTGGAAAATCCCTAATACGAAATAGTATAAAAAATTACTGTGGAGTTCAATTATTTCAGTAAATTTTTCGTCAGTGGATAATACTTGTAATAACTGTAGGTAGTAAATTCACTTTAATTTTTTTGTTAATCTTTGACTTGAATAGATATAATCTTAATGGCCAGGCAGTCCGAGTGACGTTTTGTATGGCTAAGTTGTAAAGTCATTGAAACTTCATATTTGGCAAATATAATCAAGTTCAGAATGGCCTTAGATTATGAAGTTTACATAGAATGATTATTATACCTATAGTATATTGATAATGTGGTATCATAATTAAATTTTGGCTGCAACAGGCGGCGTTTGTGCTTTGCCTCTATAATTCCAAAGGAGTTACGTAGAAATTGCAGTTAAAAATCATGGTTAAAGATCTGAGTCGCAGAGGAGGTGCGTTGGTTATTGATATTATAAATATTCATGCTCTTTGCTAAATCTAAAATCAAAGTTGATGAATTCAAATTTAAACAAAATAACTGAATTATATTTTTATCACAATTTTCAGGATCTAAAAGATCTGTTGGATTTACAGTTCCTAACGTATCCTTCTTTACACTGGTAAGCCTTTGGTAAAATATAGTCCAAAAACCCTCAACACTACTTGAAAATTATCTAATTACCTACTTTATACTTCACAGTGCAGTTACCAACTTAATTACCCAAGTCCTATTAAATACCTTGCCTAAATTTCTACTATATCTACATATTATTATGAAAATCTGTTACTTTATAAATATATATTTTCTTTGTCCAGTACCGATTTGCGACTACATGGGACAAAGTATTGATAGCAATTGGAGTAACAGCGTCTTTCGTAGCTGGGATGACTCTCCCCTACGCTATAACGCTCGTAGCAAACATCTTCCAATCCATGATAAATTACACAAAGAATTTGAAGAAACCAGATGATAATAGCGATAAAGATTTTTTGAAAACTATGCACCACTTTGGCGTGCATTATTCTCTTATTGGCCTTGTATTGTTTAGCGGTGGATATTTTGGGACTGCCATGCTGAATATTGCTGCGATACATCAGGTACATTTATATAAGTTACCTAGTATAATTCTTACCTATAGATAGGGCTGATGTTTGCCCGGGATTCCCAGGATTTGTCTTAATTCAGGGGATGTCCGAGATAGTTACGATCGGGTAAGTTTTTAAGAAGCCTGGTTGAAACCAGGATACTCTGTATGTACCCGGGGAATGTACTGATAGACAGACAAAGGACGTGGTAATAGTGGTTCCGACTCTACTATGGAAATCTATCTTGTTGTTCAGATCTTGGCTTATTTTCTTGCAGATTTTTAAAATAAGGGAGGCATATTTAAAAGCGGCACTCAACCAAGATTTTGCTTACTTCGATGTTCATCAAACTGGTGATTTTGCTTCAAAAATGGCTGAGTAATTAATTATCTTCACTTTCTATCATTTTACTTCTTACCAAATAAACATAATTAACGTGTTTATTACGCAGTCAATCTATTCGTTGAGCTTTTGCTTTCACAGTTTAGCTTAGTACCTAAATCAATGATTAGGTAGGTGTAATTTATTTTCAGAGACGTAATAAAATTAGAGGAAGGGATAGGGGACAAAGTAGCGACGATAATTTACAACATCAGTGTAGGATTGAGCTCCGTGACGATGGCATTATTGAAGGGATGGAAGTTAGCCTTGCTTTGTTTGATCGCCACTCCGATGACACTATTGCTGGTTGGATTAACTGGTATGGTATGTCTAGTTTCAACAAATAGACTAAATAGAGTAGGAATCGCTCGCATGTTATGTAACGCAATTCTCGAAGATTTTTGACTCACTCCCTCACCAAAGTTACGTAACACTCAAATGACAATTTTTATCTAAAAAAGTTTCCATTTTCCCGGCTTACGATAATTATACTTCCTAGCTTTTTAATTAATAAAAAAGAATGTTACGTAACGAGTTGTTCTATCCCACTTCTTCCTTATGTAATGCATCATAACATTTTACTAGACCTTCACAAATTGCGTTACGTAATATTTTAACGACCCGGTAGTTACAACTCTGCTGCTAACAGTATTAAATTTAATGCGTTACAGTTGGCTAATAAGTGGTATAAGAAACAGTCTGAAATAAAGGGACTCGCTAGCGCAGTCGCAGAAGAAGCGATAGCTTCTATAAGAACTGTCTACGCTTTCAATGGACAGCAGAAAGAAATAGACCGATATAATAAATATTTAAATGAAGTGACTAGAATTACTATTAAAAAAGGTTATTTTACTTGAGTATTTTATTTCTCTAGTCTGTACTAAGTACCTAATAATCTTTGGAATCTATACAATTTTTAAAATTCGCATAATATTTCCTTCCACCTGAATTAATTTTATTCTTGTTGTATGTAATTTTACAGAATTATACACTGGTTTGTCAATGGGATCCCTCTACTTATGTGTGTTTGCATCGTATGCGCTTTCGTTTTATTTTGGTATTTACCTTGTAGTACATGAACCAATGAATTATAATGCCGATGTCATGTTTTCTGTAAGTATTTTTTATGTTATGAAGACGCTATGTTTGCGTACTGTTTCTCGTATACCCTATCTATTTTAATTCATGTTAGTTAAAACTCTTGTCTCTAGAGACCTTAGTGATTTGCAGCAATGTAAAAACATAATTTGGCAATTTTTTGGCACTTATAACCTACCTTAGTAACCAAGTACAAAATACTTTTTCCAAAACATGAAGTAGGTACTAGCAAACCTCGCTTTGCCTTGGTAAAAGAATTTATTTGTAAATATTGTATTGAAATAGTTAGTACCTTCCTATTTTTTTCAATTTTATTGTAGGTATTTTTCGGTGTAATGAGTGCAATGGGAAGCTTTGGCATGATAGGAGCTCTCATGACACCATTAGGGCAAGCGTGCGGCGCTGGCGCACAAATATTCAGTTTGATAGACAATGTGCCAAAAATTAACCCTTTATTGGACAAAGGGCTGAAACCAAATACGATGCAAGGAAATATAGAGTTTAAGAACGTATTTTTCAACTACCCATCAAGACCTGGAGTGAACGTGCGTACTAACTCGTATATATTTAACCCATACGTAAACTTGATTGATTGATCCCATACATAAACTTTATTAATTTGATTAAGTACACACTTGATGGTTATTTACCATACTTTCTATGACTTACATGGGACAAATAATTTTAGGTATTGAAAGGCATAAATCTGAGAATAAATCGTGGTATGTCCGTGGCTCTAGTGGGTGACTCGGGCAGCGGAAAGTCCACCATCATACAATTAATATCTAGATACTACGACGTCGTTGAAGGGTCTGTAAGTATTTACCCATTGCCGTTGCTTAATAATTAACTTTAATCGACGTCTGATCATTGGTTTAATATAATTCAGTGTTAATAAACTCAGGGTCAGTAGCTGGGCAGTCACCAAAAACTCTGTTTTTCTATTCGAATTAAATCCTAAGATCGAGTTCGATAGTTCGAGGGTAAACGCCACCAACCGTGAATCAAAAGAGTTTTATCTAAACTAATATTATAAAGAGGTAATATTTTTTTGTTTGTTTGTTTGTGTTGAATAGGCTCAATAACTACTGGACCAATTTCAAAAATTCTTTCACCATTGGAAAGCTACGTTATCTACGAGTAACATAGGCTATATATTATTTTAGAAAAAATAGGGGTCCGTAAGATATTTCGGTTTTTTGAACCCATGGTGTAAAAAATCATCCAAATACAGCCATGTTGAAAAAACATACAACACGTGTAGTAGTCATTTATTTTAACCAAAAATATATACCGAAGCGAAGCGAGGGTGGGTCCACTAGTTAGGCAATAAAGCTTTAAAGGTTTATAAGTAAATAGTAACTAGTCCCTACTAGGGAATGTACTAATAGTAGTTAATGTTATAATGTGTAGTAGTAGCGTGCACTATGTCCAGGTGTGCGTGGACGGGCACGACGTGCGCGAGGTGTCGGTGCGCTGGCTGTCAATGTTATAATGTGTAGTAGTAGCGTGCACTATGTCCAGGTGTGCGTGGACGGGCACGACGTGCGCGAGG
>LGAG01000208.1:0-24819 GCA_001278395.1 Lerema accius
GAATAAATAAACTTAAGGTAAGGTGGGGTAAGACTAATACACGCGGCAAGACTAACACTGTCTATTATCTCGATATGCACTTGAAGAAACGTTATGTGTGTGTTTTAGCCGGGAACATTTACATTTGTTCTATCTTACAGACTAAAAGAATTTCGTACATAAGCTATACGTATCGAGATAATAGATAGTGTTAGTCTTGCCCCGTGTGTTAGTCTTACCCCACCTTGCCTTATATGTAATTATAGGAAAGATAAAACTAGTAGGTGTTAATAGAAAATACTATAGAAAATTCCGTAATGTTGCCGTTTTCGCAATATTTTTACTGCTGCTCCTCTTTCAGTCATCTTAATGTTATGTAGCCTATAGTCTTCCTCGATAAATGGATTATCTTACACTAAAATATTTTTTCAAATCGGTCCAGTAGTTCCTGAGATTAGCGCGATCAAAAAAACAAACTCTTCAGCTTTATATAATTAAATAGTATAGAAGTATAGATTTGTTATAAACAACAAGGGTCTTGTTAAACAATTCTATAAGACATTTGTTGTCATAACCCAACCATTTTAATACTATAAACGGTTGTTGAATTTAAATATATAGGCGTAGCATAGATCTGGGTCTAGAATTCTAGATTAATGAAATTTCAGCTCACGTAACTCAGGTAACCTTGATTCGACGATATCTCCTAAATACGGTTAAGATATTAGAGCAAAGTTTACAGGATGTGACTTTAGTTTGTGTAACGGATGGTTCTGTTACTATAGATGTTGTTTATTAGATAGAAATCTTATTGTTATACCCGACTGGGAAAGGAAAGTAATGTGTATACATGTATGTATGTGTGTATGTCAATTACTTTGGCATGCTCTACAGCTTAAACAACTTATGGATTTTAATGTGTAAGGTATTATTACATTCGTCTTGATGGTGAGAGTGTCAAAGGCAATCGATTTTTTGGTCGGGTTTTTTTTCTATTAATTATTGGTAATTATAATGACATATCTGGAGATGAGAAAAAAAAACAAGTGGCGAAGGCCAAGTCACCTATAAAAGAAAATCACGTTTGTTGTATGAAAAATATTTTCATTTTATAGCGGCATCGGAAATACACGATTTGTGAAAATTTCCATTTTCTACCTATCACGGTGAGGTACAGCCTGATGACAGACAGACAAGGAAGCCATAGTAATAGGGTCCCGTTTTTACGTTTTAGATACGGAACCCTACAAAGAAGATGGATTTACGCACACTATCAAACAGCGTCACGTAGATATAACCTGTCCCATCAAAGCCCTGGCAATAGAAATTAGATTTACTTTGACATCTGTCAATTTATTTGACATAACAGGTTAGGTGTCAAATTTTGATCGCTGTACGTTCCATGAAATTACGTCAGTGAAATAAAATTATTCTAGAGAAATCAGAGTATAGTAAAACTTGGATAAAGTGGCCGATGTCAATGTCAAAAGGTGACAAAGATATTGTCGATTTATGACATGTTATCATTTGTAACATTGACCTATGACAGCGTCATTTTGTCCGTTATGTTTTGAAATTGAATTATCAGACAATAATTTGGTTCTTTTTTCATGAAAAACTCTTTAAACTAAGCACATATTTTTGGAAATCACCAGGCATTTTGTTTGAGCTTTACACGAAATAATAAATTGAATTATTTCTGCAAGGTGAAAGATGTCTATTTTGAATGACGCTATCAAAATTGTCACTTTGTCATTGTAATCAGTCACTTTATCCAAGTTCCTATACCTGAAACTTGTCGATAATATTGACAAAGGTGTGTAAATTCCAGTGATGTACCTACTACAGATACGTCATAAGCGCGATAGGCATGAAGACATGAAATACTCTTATTGTAATCCTTTTCTTAGAGAAAGGATGAGACGTCAAATTTTAATAATATCGTAAAGATATAATGGACGAATTGAATGTAACGCGTGACACTTTTTTGCCCCGCTGTGCAAAGCAGGTAATATTTTTCGAGTGTATGTATGTATGCATGTGCAATGTTTGGCATGCTCTAAAACGTAAACAGTTGATTGATTTATGGGGTGTCATTTTGATTAGTCTCGATTGTGAGTGACTTAGGATATGTACGAGTATTTTTAAATACCCCGCCACTAATTTTTTCATCGTGTCTTTTGTTTTTCTTTTATGATACAGTAAGACAATAAAGATAGGTACATGCAATGTAATGCGTTACACTTTTTCTTGTTTACAAGGACGTAACATTTAATATATTTTCAGTTTAACTAGCTTTCAGTCCGCGGCTTCGCCCGCGTGGAATTCGGTTTTGTCGCGCGACTTTTTCGTGATAAGAATATCCTATGTCCTTTCCTAAGTTCAGTTTCTGTCTTCATACCGAATTTCATCAAAATCGACTCAGTGGTTTAGGTGTGAAAGAGTAGCAGACAGACAGATTTACTTTCGCATTTATAATATTAGTAGGGAAATACATTAATTTTAGTTAACAATAAAATATCATTTATATTACTTCACACATCATGGTGAATTATTTATTTAAACCTTATTGCTTATGGTAACGAGACGTAACCGACCCATATTTTACAGCCTGTAACTAAATGTTACAGTTGAATTATAGTTGGAACCTCATTCAGTTATTTTTAACAAAAATAAACAACCGATCCACTGATACGAATACCAGATGCTCCGTTAAACATTGCGGGTTTTCATTTAAATCGGACGTAAAATGTTTCCTGTTTTATTACTTTTATGGCATTCCAGAGAAATGTAAAAATAAATGTTGTGTTGAATATTTTTCCGTTCGTGAAATGTTCTTGGATTCGTTTTATTCGATGTAGTTATAGTTAGTGTAACGCAACGAAATGGTTGCTATGCTGGGCTGTCGGGGCCTGGGTTCGATTCCCAGAGGTAGAAATTAATATGGTTTTTTTTCGGTCTGAATGATGATGAGTTTTCGTGTGTCTCTGTGTTGTTATTATTGGCGTCAATTAAGATGATTTTAACGATATTATTATTTGTTCAATTACATCAAGTTAGGTACAAACAAACATATTCGCATACATACCTCGTACTAAATAGTATTATAGACTCAGTCTTTAGAACAAAAAGTGAGGTCATATTTTTCTTTTTCTTACCATTTGACGTATGTCTCCGAGCATGGTCTGCCGCGCAAATGTACCGGGAAACATTATCATTAGTTAACAACGTTAGGTATGTTTTTTTCTACTACGCTTATGTTTCGAAGGCGGAGTCTATATATTTTTTAGTGTAAGATTCATACATACATACATACCGGTCAAAATCATAAACCTGTAGTGGAGTAATAAAAAGAAGCAACAATCGTATTCCTGTTCGTTCTGTAATTAAAACGTAATGACGCCTCTAGTACTTAAAACAAAAGTGTTTGTTTTATTAACACTGTGGACTTAACGAAATGACTGCTTGAATTATTACCACTTTTAGATGCTTCACGGTAACTGAATGAAAACATAAGTCTTTTTAAAACCGAATGCTTTTTCCTCGACTTTTTTCAAAGGAAGGTAATTAGACAAGTATGCATTTACTTTAAATAAAGAAATAACGCTATACATTTACTATAGCACCACACTAGGATTCCCTGTGTTGTGGGTGCCATCGATGACACACAAACATACAAACATTTAATATTATTTTGACTTTGAAATACTCATGGGATTACTTGTAGGGGCTTCCACATAAAATATTAAAATGTTATAGATTTAAGTATATGTAATTAATTAGTAGCTAATAATAATTAGTAATTTAGTAACTTCATTTATTTAAATTTAATTTATTTAAACTTTATTTTTGTTTTAATTTTGAAAAGACACACAGTGACATGCCTAATGCCTAAAAACCAGACCTTTTTGTAAGTCATTAACATTAGTTTGTGATTACAACCTTATTCTATGATAACTAAAACTCGTAAAAACATAATTAGCTAGATCATAATGTTCTATTCTATTTGTTCCAGCGAGTGTCCTGAATCGGGCGTGATTTATCACCGAGTGCTGAACTATAAAGATTGATTTTATTGGGTCACTAAATCGTGTGGGAAATTGTTATTTACTAAACGTTATTTCACGGTTCCTGAATTAACAAATAGGTTTTATGGTGTAACAGCTACGTTGAGGCTTTGATGGAGAAACATCACGCAACATGGAGAAACATTTGTAGTCACTGTTTTGTTGCCAATTGTTGAATGTTGCTCGATATGACAACAAAATTAATAAGCAAGTATACAGTGCAGTAATTAATTAATTATTTCACGTTGTTTTGTTTATTGCGGAGGAGTCTCTTTCCCCTTTCTTCTCCTTCATATTAAAGCACCTTTACGAAACGGGGGTAGATAAAAAAAATGACGTGCATAAGATTATCATTGATGCCTAGTACATGAATAAAATGATTTTTGATTTGATTTGGATTTTTATTCTTTTGGAAATGCTATTATTGAATTATTCTGTATTTAGAGGCCTTTCAAGTATAACGTAAGCAGATTTGTCATATTTTTCATGAAAAATATAGTGCTATAGTGCTTACATAATACTTGAATGGCCTCTTACGCTGTAATTTCTTAATTTAGGATATATTTCAAAAGTTTAAATTTAAGATTTTCAATGTTTCAATTCAGTATATTTCAATTCAACATGCATAGAATATGTGCAATATTTGCTATTGACAATACTCATTCTTTAACTGTATAAATTAATCATAAATGAATCATGATCATTAATCAAAAAATTAATTAATTCATTAATTCGAATGTCGAATGTATTTAGTAGAATATTGAAACATTTACATTTCATTCCAGTTTATTTACCGTAGTGTGATTACTGGTACGATATTTCAAATATTTAAATCAAGTGATTTATTTCTAGTCACTGTATTACAATAAATATCAAATCATTCCTTCGAGATATTCAGTCAATCGTTAAAAGTTTCAAGGGATTTTTTAATAAGATTCCGATAAAAAAGAAATGATTCTCTATTTGAACGAACTAGATTCTTGGAAATTGTGATTTAGAGATTGTAAATCTAATTCGATCTACATCTTCGGTCTTTACATAATTTTTTCGATTGCTTCGTACAAAGATAAATTGATGGATAAATTATTGTTTAAATGTGGAATATTTTTGCGAGTAAAAGTAATTTGCATACTTATGTTTATAGTTTTCAGTAAAACATTAATATAATTTGAATGGTTTTTCATGTCAATGGAGATAAAGTAATATATATGTATCATCATATAAATAATATAAGAGATTTAATAACATATCTGAATGAAACTATTTGACGGCAAATTCAATTGAAGAATTCGCTCTTCAACTCAAAAAAATATCTGTTCGATAAAATATTCAGAACGCAATTTTTGAATTCAGAACTATTATTATTCATATAAGTATGTAGTTATTAAATATACAATTACCTACGTGCCTTCAACTCTTTTAATCTATTATTAATCAATTTTAGATAAACTCAGCTATTATTATTCTATTCAAATAAATGTAAACTATCATTAAAGCTTTCAATTGAGTAAACAGAAATATTTGAAACTCAAGTTCAAATACTCGAATGAGTTATTCTCGAGACGTTGAAAAACTGAACTAATGATAGAAAAATTCACCAATATATTTGAATAGAAATAAGACAGATTTTTATTAAGTAAACTTAAAAATCTACTCCATTGAAGATGATACGAATATTTAAAAGAAAAAAATATTTTAAAATACTGAGTATTCTTTGCTGAAATTGTGAAGTGCAAACATTCAATTTCAGAAATAATTGCAGTTGATTAAAGTTGCTATTGTTATTAGACAAAGGAAAAAAAGAAAACTGAGATATAAATCACAGACAAAGTCAAACGTCACGGCTGAAGATGACAGGACAATATTAACATCGGCAAAAATACAAATTAATATCTCAGAATATTTTGAAGTTCTGTAACCAAATAGTAGAATCCCTTAAAACCTTTGATTTCATTTGTGAGCTGTTATGGCAACATTTATCATGATTTTAGATGCTCGTATCGTAAGACTTTTGTTTTTTTTTTATTTGAAATTTAATTTCCATATAAAGACGACATAAAGAAAAAAAACATTTTATGTGTTGCCAGCATTTTAAATTTCCTATTTTATTAGAAGAAACTGTTCTAATTTTTAGTTTTAATACGTAATACGTTGTCAAAAATTTGGAGTATAGCAAAAGGAAACTAGATTGATGTGCAGAATTCATTAAAACTTAAAAAAAAACTATTTGAAAGTGACTTTTAAATAAATAAACTCGTTAGAACATAATTTTGATTAATTTTATCCCATTTGTAGGTTCTATTGGAATGATTTGGATCCAACGGTTAAATGAATTGGAATAAAACTTAGCGTTTTAAATAAATTTTGTCCTGGATTATAATTAGAGTATTTTTGTCTTAGGATGTATCCAATGAATTTTTTAAAACTATTAGTCTAGTACAAAATAATAATGTTACAGAGAACCCTAATTTTATTAGGCAGGCACGCTTAGCCGTTTTAGGTGTATTAATTATCGCCGCCACATTTTAGTTAACGGGCTGGTTGAACCCTGTAATACGAAGCGTTGTCTGAAAACTTAATCTATTTTCAAAGTAATATTAATGGTTTAACGTGTCAACAACACTGATGGACAGGATAAGCATACATTGTGATTTTTTGTATGATAATCTTAGTGCATTAGGCTATTAATATTAATAAATTAATCATTTACATTTTGCTACATTTTTAAGAATAATTCAGGCTCGTTCGAGTTGAGATTTGATATATGTTTAAAGTTTTACAGGGGAGCGGTTAAACAATTAATTATATATTATCATTATCAACATCAAAAGTTGTCAAATGTGATGAGAATTTTATAAAGGTACACAGAAATACAAGGTCACAAGTACCTGGTGTGAAAAACTTAGAATTCAACCAAACCACAAGAGATAAAGTTTGTTGTAGAACAACATACGCTCAGCTTTCAAATGTTTTATAAAATCGGTCCTGTACAGAGACAAGTAAAATTAAAAAATATTTTTTTAAACAAGCTTTTATTACTTGGTAATAAGAAAAATAACTAAAAAGTTAAAATGCAAAATTTGAAGTCCCTACTGTTAACCGTTGAGGAGTTCAATCGTCTGGAGCCAATCCTGGTAGCAGAATCACATCATGCTTATTATAAACATGCATTGTCATCAGAACTGGACTAGTATGTAAAATTTTAGCTCAATCGGACACCGGAGAGTGGGTGAAATTTAGCTTGCAAGATTTCATTACAAACACCGGACAGGTGAAACTAAAAGCTACAAGCCGCTAAAAGGCCCTACAATGTGTATCATGTCCACATTAAATATTCGTCTTGCTTCACCACTGCCTTTACAATCCATCACATTAATTATATGTCAGCCTAGAATAGGTATAGTACTTAGAAATGCTTCTTTTCGGTCTGACCCATTCAAGTTATAATTTGTCATAATTCATGTTATCACATTTTAATATCCACACGTGAATATGCGACCCTTGTCATTTAGAATAACACAAATGATTTATTAAAGTAACTAAACGGTCCTAACCTATGAAAGAAAACTGAAAAGATTCTTTTATTATGAGTACCTGGTATGGAAGCAAACGGAATACCTGACGTTAATGTTGATGAAAGATGGATTAATGGCTTAATTAACAATGAAATGATTGATTAATTAATTAATGAAGGAAATACTCATTACAAAGACGAAGATTCTCTGCAAACTTATCTACAAAAGTGTCTTTGAACTTTACGTTGTAGTAATTTGTCTCGTCATTATTTGGGCTTCTTTCTAAAAATTCCGTTTAGAAACAATTGATTTGGAATTTATGATGCTTGAAAGATTATTTTAACAATGATTTTACGCTACTTAAAGGTAAATTTTTACCATTAAATTAACGAAAATTCCAACATTAAGTATCACCGTTCATGAATGACTAATGATTTTATTTACTGAATAATTTTATTAATTTTTATTTTCATACCTATCGAAGACATAAACAAAGGTTAACTTCTTATACGACCGATTTCTAAAAAATCTCTTTGCTCTTGTAAAATCACCGTTAAATCGTTTAGAAACGACTGAAGCGATTTTAATGCTATAAAATGATTTGCTCGATTATTTTCACTTTACTTTTGTTTTGAAAGCTCTTGGAAAGTTTCTTTAAAACGATAAGTTGATGCTTTTCTCAGTAATTTTTATCCTCTTTAATAATTTTGGTTTAAAATTTAAATCTTCTATTGAATCTTTCACTATATCAAGTAGTTATCAAATCGTTAATGTAATCATAATGTAATTTTTTGCCAAACAGTTTTCGTGTTTCAACTGAGGACTTGAAAGCCAGTATTTTGTATCTCCGGTATTGCTTCTTCCTATCTCCTTTCTTCTTTCCTCTTGAGTGACAACATTCAGGTAATTCTTAATCACTCCCCATGTTGTGGTTTTCGTGCTTCTTTCCGATATATCCACAAAGAAAACAAATGACATAAGAATAATAAATCCAAACAATTCGTATTTCTTCAAATACTCAGACAGAGAGAAATATACGGGATCCCCAAAGGACTGAAGATTGAAAGTACCGAAATCAATTTGTCGGACAAACTGTCCTCTGACGGTTCAGTGGAAAGGGACAATGGTAAATTATATTCAAGACGTTACCATAATCATGTACGCGTGAATGTTGTTAGTGTTTATTCACACGTGCGACAGCAACACGACAAAATGTCGCAAGGAGCAGATCGTTAGGAGAGCATGTTGAAGCAATCAGTTTATATAATTGCTTCAAGCTGCTGGCGCCGACTAGTCAAAGCCGCTCGTTTATGGCCAGTGAAGTTTCTTGAAGGACAGCCGTTTAAAGGGTTTAGGGTTCGATTCCCAGCGAGGTGGAAATTTGAATTACGAATTCTAATTTCTGTTCCTAGTCTGAGTGTACATCCTTTGTCTATTTATTTTGTCCATGGCCTAATTTATTTCTTCATTCATCTCAACTGCCCACGCATCCGTCTACTTTAGGTGTTTTTAATGCCTATAAACTCGTCCCTTATTCGAAGGTTTGTTGACCTTGGTGAGATCACAAAGTAGTATGATATTTATTACAAGTCATAACCCGCAGCCGAACGTGATATGGCTATTTCTATTCTATAATCCAATAAAATGCTAATGCATTAAAGATATTGTGCCTATATATAATAACTAGATGAAAAGACGTAAATGCGATAAATATATTTATTTATATAGCCTACCTAAAGACTATTCCTATAAATGTTAATCTACGTATAAACCTACTTTAATGAAATAACGTAACTGTTACTCCAAAGTTTACTACAGATAATATATTATGTACATATATATCTAAACCACAGTATAATTCATCAATGAAAATCAAATTCAAATCATAAGTATATAATTTTTTTAATATAGCAATATTATAGTCTATGACAGTTTTTCAGCATGGAAATTAATGCCTTACATATTTTTCATTCAGTTGTCTTAATTCGAATGGTGTTTTATTTATCCTACTGCTAGACTTACTGAAACATACAATACCGATTATCAGTAAAACAGCTAAATCGTAGGCGGACACCATTTTAAACGAGCCATTATTTTTCTGAATCTGTACAAGTCTTCAATGGAAGCACGTTCGATGCTACGATGGTAAAGGCCAAGCGACTATAATCAAATGCTATTTTTAGACGTGGAAATCTTTTTTAAATTATCAAAAGGTATTAACGCCTACCCTTTAAAGAATACAGTTCGTACTCTTTACGTCCTTTTAGTAAAAGGTTTTAAATAAATATAATATAAATTAAGGTTATAATATGTATAGGCTGTTACATAAAACATTTTTATTTTATTGATTGCAAGGATGATTTTTCAAAATCACTTCTAGTGCGTTAATGGGTCTATACTGCCCCGTAAGACCTAACTAATGAAAAGTTTTTACGTTGAAAAAATCAATTTAATCCTATTATATATTATTATCTTTTTTTAAATTTCGTAGTTATCTAGATTTGAATGAAGAATTTGTGGTCATTTATTTCAGTCCTGAATTTTTACTTTGAATATGGCAACACTAAAGCTATTACAGGGTGGAAAAGAAATATGTGTGTGTTTAATGTACACACGAAGTGTTATTGCTGATAAATATCTGTTTGCGCTTTATTTACTAACAAAATGAAAGATTTAAATTTATTCATACATTTTTACATCATTGTTAGTAAATAAACTCAACGTGTTTACATTTTATGGATGTGTTTAGTGATAGATTGTTTTTTTAATTTATGACTATTCATGTAACTGGTTTAAAAAGTATTCGATTTCATATAAGAAAGAGAATTGCGAGTAGCTTTAACTTATAAATAGCTTAATGTCTTATCGTAACTAAGAAGGCCTGGAGCATACTCCACCACGCTGCTCCAGTGCAGTTTGAGGGATTAATTGCCGATCCAAAAAATATGGGCTATGTGAGACACCTCATATGTTAAGTCGTTTAAGCTATAGTAGGGCATGCCAATGAAATGGCCAAACATGTATATGTTACAGTTAAAACCCGTTCTTAGATAAAACGCGTTTTTCCTAGTTAAAACTAGTTTTTACTAAATGCCTTTGTGAAAACTAGAATTAACTAATACTCAGAATTAATATCAGTTAAAACTCAGAAGCGAGTCAGTTAAAATTGTTCCGACCGTGATAACAGTTCATCGTATCTTATTCTGATTGGTCGCGACTCGCGAGACGTTACCTGATTCGACAAGTGCGGGGGAAATCCCTTTCCGATGACCGTCCGTGCGCTGTGCGTTCGCTCCGTTCAATTTTTATAAGTGACTCATCAGTCATGAGTAATTATCATAATATATAAGTAGACGGGAGGGGGGGAGTAATTCCCCCTAAAAGGGGCCAGGGGGGCGTAGCCCACCACCAGTTTAAGAATATCATGGTCCCGAAACAGATATATGGTTAGGTTAGGTTTGTTAGGTCTCTGGTATAACCCAAGAAAAAGGAGGAAACCCGCGTGAGCGGGGTTCCGGCGACATGTGTGACATAGTCTTAATAAATAATTATTATAAATATTTTTAAAACTATATCTTGTTTTCAATTCCAAATTAGCGTATCTAGTGCTAGTTTTAACTAAAGCTCGAAGTTATAACTAGTTTTATCTAAAAATCAAATATATCAGTGATGAATTCTAGTTTTGACTAGGTATTACTAGTTTTCACAAAGGCATTTACTAAAAACTAGTTTTAACTAGGAAAAACTCGTTTTATCTAAGATCGGGTTTTAACTGTAACATATATAGGTATGCGGGTAAAAAGCCGTTACGACGTTATCAAAATGATACAATAAAATTTAAGAAACATACGAGTACATTGTCAGTGGGTCTGGACCATTATGCAAAATTTCAGCTCACTCAAATACCGGGAAGTTGGTCATATTTAAATTGCAAGATTCCACCTTTACATACATACATTGCAAGTTAAATAAAAGCTTATAAAAAATCAAGCTACCTCCCATATTGAACGTTCTTTGGAATCTTGTAATGAAAAATTATACCAAATATACCAACATTAAAAATGAGACGAAACTCAAAAGTTCTATTTAAAGGACAACTATTCGAAAAGTGTTAACAACTGTACAAAAGTTATTCCTACAATTTAAATTTTCAGGCCCAATTTATTTGCGAGATTATTTCCATCCAAAACACTTCAACCAGGCGTGAACTCATTAATTATTTTCAATCGTTTTGTATAACTGGTCGGACAGTTTGCTAAACCACACGACCTGGACAAATAGGTACATAAAACAAAATGTTATTTTGAGGTGAACAAATAAATACTGTATGGTGAATTATACATAGAAGTCTTCGAACTATTTTCATTATCGTGGTGATATTATAATACTAAAGTAAGATATTTATGCATTATAATTTTGTCGAATTATGCAATTAAGTATAATCGTTTATATCGTGCTTTGGTGCTTTTTATTTTACCAAAAGTTTTTGAGTTTCCGAATCATAAAACTACTTGAGTAAAATAACACCAAAGAATCGTAAATATTTGAGTAAAATAACACAAAATCGCTCCTTAAACATTCCATAATTTCCCCACAAGGCAATTATGAGAGGAATTTGGAAAATTATTTCAAAAGGGGCTAATAACAGTATAAAAGTTTACATGCGATAAAATTTGTAATTACGACAAAACTTACTAAAGTTACGACAAAACTTACAAAGTTTTACTAAAAGCAATAAAAGTCCTGTCAAATATAATGACACAACATTTTAATTGCATGTCAAAGCTCAACAATTTACAATAATTTATAGCCAAAGTTTGGTAAAGAGCAAACTAGCTGTTGCATCCAACTAATATTTCGAAGTTCTAATGGCGTTAATTGTTAGTGTCACTGAAACGGTGTTTAATCTAACTTAAACGACGATACAAATACTAAATGCATTGCACAGACCAAAAAATATATAGACGCAGTCTTCGAAACAAAAATGCGTTAGGGAAAAACATAACGTCAGTAGCAAATGATAACGTTTCCTGGTACATTGCTCGGCGGCAGACCGTGCTCAGTGACATACGTCAGACAGTAAAAAAAAAGAAAAAAAATTACGTTAATTTTTTGTTCTGAACACTGAGTCTATTATATTTTTTTGGTCTGAGATGCATTGTTATTAAAACAGGTGAGGTTATTTCGAAATTTATTTGAATATTGGGCAAAGTTTCGCCAAGTGATGATTTCGGGAACTTTTTTAACGCTTTACCCGACTGTTTCGGAAAACTCCACAAATCAAACGGCTCGACAGATTTCAATGTATAATATGACATTGGATTCTTCTTCATTGTTACTATTAATAATAATAATATAATGTGTACAGTCGTAAGCAATAATATCTAACCCACCTTGACGTCATAAATATGTGACCTCTCCCCCCAGAAAGACAGTTCCCGTTGTCCGATTGAGCTGAAATTTTGCATACGTAACGTACAATAGATATGTTTCTTGTTAAAGCGTGAGTATTTTGTGGCGAGGTTTTATGGTTTCTAACTTATTGCTTTTGTGATTAAAGCTTTATCTTCTAAAACAGCGGGGACACCAGATATTAAAGTTGCAGAGTTTGTAGCACTCTCGCGGGAAAATTAAAGCAATTTGGCTCTTGTCACGTATTGTCCCTAAACAAAAACACTTAGATAATAATTGTTTTAATTAGTAGTGGAGAATTTACTCCAAAACATAACTAATTCTTGTACATATAAACAGACATAATCAGTCCAAAATATTTTCTGCTTATGCGCGTCCGGTAGGTAGCTAGTTTAATTGATAAGGACGGAAAAACATTGCTATTTCTCGTGCCTAAAGAGCTTGATATTAGGTCAGTTGTGAGGTTAGGTACGTAGGACTTTTTTATTAGATATGCCTTAAAGAAGGAAGAGCAGTCAGATCACCTGATGGTAAGTGATCACCGCCGCCCATGGACATTAGCAACACCAGGAGCATTATCAACGCGCCGTCGTTTAAGAAGAAAGCGATGACCCGCTTCTTAAAGGACCCTAAGTCATAGCACTGTGGACATAAATTAAGAGGACCTAAAAGAAATCCAATTAAACCTTGGATTAGCAGAAAGTTAACTATTAGGTAAGGTCTCAGGTTTGCTTCTAGTTTAGGTTACTTTAACGAGACGCTAAACAATTCACTCACCTTCTATTACATAGTTACTTTTGTTTCATCCATTATAAATATCAACACTAGTTGCCTCAATAGGCGCCCATAGCGTTAGGTTTATGAGTCAGTTACAAACTTCTTTTAGAAGTATTTTCTGAGTGGAAAATGAATCTGAACTTTCAGCTGATCGCCAGACTTGTTAAATGGATTCAGTAACGACCTTGCTGCAGCTTCCTGTATTCTGTTTAATGGATACTAAGTGCACAACTGTCCGAACGATATCTCGATATTGGATATTTATTATTCTGCTACTTCAGTAATTATTTTAATGGCATATATTAATTAAATGCACTAATTATTCGCTAGGCATAATTAAACCTTGGATAAGCTTATCTGCTTATCCGAAAACATTTCAATATAATTTACTCATTTATTAGCTGCTCATATTTTGTTTTTTGTTAACTTCGCGTCATAGCCATAATTTATCATTACAAACGTGGGTGATTGATTAATTTTTCAACGGTAAGTACATATCCTATTCTAACATTGAAGAAGATTTCATCTTTATACGATACGATTTACTACGATATTTTTCTTCATAAGCAGTAATCATCTTTAATTATCGGTAGAATTCAAAGAGTAAGTTAGGCATTACTTTTATACAACAGAAGACTATAATAGGCAATAATGATTTGTCACAATTTTCCTCGAAATACTTTGTAAATGTGCTATGTCATTAAAGATAAATAAAGGCTTTTAGGTATGGATTTCAATATAATAATGACAGTAAATCACGGATGCTTTTATGCCTAAAACTAATGGTTTCGTTGACATTTATAGAGGAATTAAAAGGACACTAAGAGCTAAGTCATGGTAGATATCAACTGTTAATGTTGACTGAAATTTGGGTAGGGTATTCAATGGTCTATAATCTTTTAGAAACTATTCTACATGCTCAAATATCTTCATATTCATTCGCGTGAAAAGACGCGCCTTTTTGATAGGAATTTATGTCGTCGTGCCACGAAATATATGCGTCTATGAAGGTACGAGTAAATAAGATGAGAAAATCTTAAGTATCCTGTCCTATGTTAATAGTAATGAAACTCGAGGTAAATTTTTGTCCTATTTCTATTCGGTTACTATCGCAAAATATAGTGAAACCTGCTCCTATTTTTAATTTACTCTCGTAGGCTTGCAGTGGGTAAATCGTAGGTACACCTTTAATCGACTACCGTTTTTTATACTTTTTCTGTATGAAGCTTCGAATATCGGAACATTTTCACGAGATTATGGGATGTCGGTTTCAATATTTTTGGAGATTTTAATCCTTAAATCCTTAAATTTTCAGACAACCTTTTTAGACATACAGCATTAAGCGTTAAGCTCGGCATTTGTACCGTATTTTTTTATTGTATTCAATAAAGATTTAATGGAAATAAAGGGCGGAGAAGGTAATTTTGCCATTAGGAAAAATGTCCTAAAGTGCTTGGGACAGCGAATAAATCGATACGTATTTTGAACTAGATGATGACTGTAGCTTTGCCCGAGGAAATGTGGATTTAAAAAAGGAATTAGATTTATCCCAAGGGAACATTTTTATGGAAGGAGGTAGGTACCCATGATTGTCTCTATGTGCTACTCGTATGTTCAAATCTGTTCGTTCGCATTATCCCACAGGATCAAAGACACATAAGTATAATCGGGATAAAATCTGTCCTATGTTCAATTCTTCTTCAATTGGATCCAAAAATTCTTAAAAAAATATAAGTTGAAAACTGTAAGGTGCATGTAAGTTCTGTATTTATATTTATGCCTTATAGTTTTCAAGTTACAATTATTTAAACAGTTTTTGAGCTCTATTAAAAACCTAAATTTCTTTATATACAGCAAATACAATTTCTAAGTTAAAGTGCACAGAAGATACAAAAAAAAGGAATTCTAAAAATGAAACAGGAAAACTCATTTTATATTCCGTTTACCTCCATAATTAGCGCGATAATGTGCACGCTACCACACCCACGCAACATGGATCGCGGTGTAAAACGTTATAATCGTATATCTGAAATCACTTCTACTTAGAGGTCGGTATCTACAGAACACGCGAAGGTCTGATTTGCATTGCACATGCCCTAATTTTAGCCCGACGGCACATTGGATGCTAGCTTTTCGTTTATAGAAGGATTATTATCTTCTTCTCCGGCCATATAGTTCGGAGGACCGTCAACCGTTGGGGAAAAAGGTCCTCGAATGGAGACCACGTCTCGGTAAACGAAGTATAGGACGCCCCTGACCAGGTGGACTGACGACCTTAAGAAGACAGCGGGTATCCGTTGGATTCAAAAGGCCCAGATACGGTCAGAGTGGCGAAATTTAGGAGAGGCTTACGAGTATGTCCAACAGTGGACCTCTAAAGGCTGAGGGATGGATGGATGGATATTATCTTCTTGAAGAGTTTGTTTGAATGAGCTAATCTAATAAACTACTTTACCGATTTGAAAAATTATTTTAGTGTAAGATAGTCAATTAATATCGACTATATAACATCACGCTAAGATGAATAGAAGAGGAGAAACAATAAAAAGTATTGTGAAAACGGCAAAATTACGCGGGTGGAGCCGCGGGCGACTGCTAGTAGTATATAAAAAGAGATCGTATGTGTGTTTGTCAGTCAGTTTTCCATATCAGGTATTACCGACTTTCAATTTTCGTATACCTTTACTAAATTCCCATTATATTGGACGACTTTTGATGTGACGGTGATTCAACACTTCTAAAAGTTTAGCTGGACCTTTGAAGTACTTCGACAATAGCACCACATACTGGGATTAATTTCATGTAAATTTCTTTCTAAGGGATATTTTATATAAGAAAGTTACGAACAGTATTTGTAGTTCAATTTCTCGACTGCTACCAAAAAAGTTTTGTAGAATCTAATTTCGTTTCTTCGATATTTAGTTATAGTATTTGAACCTAACATACTCGAAGTATACTTTACGTTCTAATCCATCCTACTAATCCTACTAATATTATAAATGTGAAAGTTTATAAAGAAGTTTGGATATTTGGATGTTCGTACATCCTTCACGCTCTAACCGTTGAACGGATTAAGCTGAAACTTGGCACATAGATAGCATCCAGGAATAGGACATAGGATACCCGATTATAGGTCCCTTGGGATAAATCCAATATATTTTTTAACTACTTTTCCGCGGGCATTGTCAAGTTATTTCATAATTTTCAGTTAACTTTTTTGAAGTTGGTTAAATCCATTTATTGGGTGTTGTTGACTTAACATATTAACAAAGTAATAGAAGACTATTCCAATTATTCCAAGAATTGTGATGTTGGTAATTTATAAGGGCAATTTGGATTCCAATCGCGACAAAATATAGCGTCGTTTATCGTGTGCTATGTACCTTTCAATAAAGGTGCGGCTGATCTATTGCAGTGTCGGGCTTAGTCTAACTTATGGTACCTTTATTTTAACATGGCATATGTGTATTTAAATACTAAGTATAGCATAAAATGACTTTGTCTTTAACTAAAAAATAAAACTAAGTTATATAATATCAATTAATAAAAATAGTAATAAAAAACTTTAAAATATTTTATACATAAGTATATAAATATATGGCCTATGTTATGTATGTATGTATTTCAATACTGTTATTATTTTTAATAGTAGAACAAAAGGCTCGATAAAGGGGGTGCGGTAATAATAAGATTTGGATGGAGACAAATCTGATGCCGCTTAATCGTTAACGCTGTAGAGCTTACCAAAGATATAGACATACATAAGTACATGTGCTTAAAGAACGTTACGTAGGTAATAATTTTCTTCAAAAAAAACCTACCGTAGCTTTTTTATATAGTTAGTGGGCTCTTTATATTTTTGGCTAATTAAACGAGATAAGGTCTCCCTGCGTCATATTACGTCACTCACTGATAATGATGAATACGCGAGTCGGTATATACTAATTTAAATAAATAAGGGCGGGCACATCCGTAATTTTTCAGTTTCTGAAACGACAGTAAGGAGAGCGGGGTTGAAAGAGCCAGGGTTAAGTCTTTTTCTATTATGGAAATGTTTACGTCGTCAAATTCAAATTCTAATTCAAATTCGAAATCATTTATTCATATAGGTATCAAAGATACACTTATTCACGTCATTTTTTTAATCTACTCCCACTTCGTAAGGTGCTTTAACATGGAGGAGAAGAAGCGGGGCAAGCAACTCCCCCGCACATCCTTTGAAAAATAATACAATAGTAAAATAGACGTTTTACAAAAAAAATCTAGAAAAAAAAATCTCTAAATAAAAAGCAAATTACCTTTGGCCGTTTCTACCCCGCTCTCCCTTACTGTCAATGTAATTAATATCTGAATCTAAAAAATTCCGGAAGTCTGCGCCGGGATTGTAGAACTTGAGTCATGGATCTACCTTTTTTAAAAAGAGTGCCGGGAGCTTTTTTTACTTTCCGACACTAGCTTACTTAGGCTACGTATTTGTCTTTCATAAGGCGATGATATGAAAGGTTTTATGTATCGAGACTTTAGGAAGTTTTATTGTAACATGTTTGCTTATTTTTAAATTTAATTTTGTGTTATTCATGTTATTTTAAATTTTGATGTTCGTTGAGTGAGCTAAGAGTTTCTTAGACGAAATAAACGATTTGAATCATGAATCATCACGATAAATCTGAATTCAGAGTCCTGATGCGAATTCCCGAGGTTTGTAGTCGCCCTAAGATATTACATTAATAAACTACGTCAATACGATACCACAATCAAATTAACACTGTGTTGTTATTTATTTTGAAACTTGATTGATTATATTCATAGAGTCAAGATACATATTATCTCTATATATATAATAATATCGTTAGGATGATTTGTATGTATGTACTAGCAATCGTCGGCGACTCCGCCCGCATAATTTTGCCGTATTCGTAATATTTTTTATTGCTGCTCCTCTCCTTTTCATCTTAGCGTGATGTTATATAGCCTTTAGTCTTCCTCGATAAATGGACTATCTTACACTAAAAGAATTTTTCAAATCTGCCTAGTAGTTCCAGAGATTAGAGCGTTCAAACAAACAAACAACTTTATATTATTAGTATAGATTTCTTGATCACAATGACTACAATATGACCAAATTGAATACATCAACATCTTAAAGGTGACTTTCGCGCTCTTTGGTTTTATTTTTTTCAGTGTAAGACTGATTTGTATAAAAAATTAGGAATTTAAGGGGAAGTAAATATGGTTTAGAACTATAATTAGACTCCGTCGGTTGTGCTTTCGTCAATCTTCTCAAAGTTACTCATTTAAACTATGAAAGTTATTAAAATGCTGTCACAGCAAAAGTTGTCAAGTTGAGCAATTACTAAAAGTAGATACATTTAATTAGTTAGTTTGAATATAAAATATAATGCATAACAACGTCTCCCTGGTCGCTAATAACTGTATAAATTTATGCGCAACAATCGCTAAAATATTGTTTAACTTATGCTAATAAAATCGCGGTATATAAGCTTGTATAACAGCGTATTGATGCCAACGAAATTTTGATTTATGCTATCAATAAAACGAATTCATTGATGTCCAATGCTCGTATAATTGGAATATTGGTCGCGACCGAAATTGGTTAGCAAATTAAATTGGTAAAAGGTCAATAAGGAGACGACGGAAATAATTAGGTAATGAGAAGCTGACAGGGAACGGATCGGGGTGTCAAATATTGAGGCGAGGCCCTATTTACTTTCAATTAATACCCTAAATTGCTGGAAAATTAAGCAGAAAATTTATTCAGATTAATAGAAATTAATTATCACTTGATTTGGTAAAGGAAAACGTCATGAGAAAACCTGTACACCTGAGAGTTCCTCATAAAGTTCTCAAAGGTGTAAGAAGTCTGCCAATCGGCAGTAGGCCAGCATTTAGTGCAGGTAAGTCCTGTTAGTAAATATTAGTTGTACAGTTAGTAATCGTTGTTACATGTCCCACTCAAAGTTGGTCTCATTGTAATGATGTAAAATTAATTTTGTTTTCAAAATAATGTAATTTTTGACGTTCCTTAAGTTAGCTTTTGGTTCCTAAGACGTGACAAAATTTGAATTAGAATTTCACATCTTTTTTCTAACCCTGTTAGACATAGGTACGGAAAGGCATCCCACATTCCATAATTCAAACCAAACTTGCCCGTGATGTATGTGGGTACTCGTATTTTGACAACAAAATGAAGAGCCTAACTTTTTCCTCTGTCACCGTTGCTGAAAGGTGTTTTATCATTCCTTTCAAGATTGACCTGTCTGGCTTCGTCCTACTGAATAAAGAAGGGTTTTTTTAAGCTGTGATTACCTAGAATTGAGGCCACAAGATTCCGGCAGCTGGAATTTTAGTTTTTATATATCGAAAAAAGTTATAATCCAAAATTGGAACTCTTAGAAAACTGTTGAAGGCAGACTGATGAAAATTGCTTGGGCAAAATTGATGTTGTCTATCGCTTCTACAATGGACACAAATTCAATGACAACTCATAATCTCAGACCAAAAAATATGATAGACTTAGTGTCCAGAACAAAAAGGTGAGGTCAATTTTTTCTTTTTCTTTACGATTTGAATTAATGTCACCGAGCTTGATCTGCCGAGAAATGTAAGTACCAGGAAACGTACCTACCTATACGTTGGTGGCACTGTCAGTTCGTTTGCTATCTTGAAGTCATAAAAAACATTGTCAAGTTTTGTTGTAAAGTGTGCAAAGCATTGACATTCATATTGAAAAACTTTATCGTTGTTTTGCGTAGTCGAAAATAGGTCACCAAAATATTTTTATTGACAAAAGTAAAGCTATCAAATTAACTTGGTAAATGAGAAGAGATTTTAATTTGCGTTAATTTTCCGAGTTTCGCACGACTTAGAACTTACAAAACCTTACCAAAAAATTGACGTCAAGAATAAAATCATTTCACAAATAGTTATGAAGCAAAATAATTTTAAATCTGGCTCATTAATTTTAAATTATTCTATGTCCGAAGTTGTTGATAAAAAAGAAATAGTCACTTAGGATGATACGCAGAAATGAGAACACTGTAAATAAACCTTGAAGGTCTCACTTTATTCAGGTTCAGAAACTGGTGATTAAGACGGCGGCTCAGCCGGTAGTAATTTGCAGACTTCAAAGGAAATCTTGTAGGCGTCCATTAATAATTCTGTCGTAAATTTGAATCTAAAACAATACGATTATTAATATTAAAATATTTTGCTAAAACTTATGCGTTGTTCACCTACAACGAAAATGAATGACCATTGTCCAAGTTGGTCCAGAAAATTTGATACAGCGAAGTGGTAAATGCTCCATGACTAGTAATTTTAAGTTTGTTGAAGTTAAAGACATTTAAGCCTTGGTCATACATGCCTAGTAAAATCTTAATTGCCTAATAAAAAAAATAAAAAAATGTCGGTAGTTTTTAAACCGCCCAAAAGCCTCTGACATTATTATCTAGCTATTATCTTACGATAATATTCGGGAGTAACGATTTAAGATATTTTTCAAAGTACTAAAGCATGGATTCTACGAATACTTAGCTAGCATCGATGCAAGCCGCTAGGCTAAGAACAAGGCACATTTTGATCGTTTCTTTTTTTTTTGTTGTCGACGCCTTCCCAGCGCATTTTGGCAGACAGTATTTGAATGCATTTCCTTCCATTTTCAATACACGAAAAAATCGCCACGTAATACACCGGCTTAGTAAAAGCGTAAAAGCAACCTTCAAAATAATCTACAAAACTTGCAAGTCATCATTACTGATTGAATGTGACAACGTAAGTGTTTTACGAGTCCATCTTACCTACATTAAGCTAACCTAATTTGTCGTAGTAACCGGGCCTCAGAGACGGCCCGACAAAGGAGTACGTCTTAAGAGCCACCTACCGATGTGACACGGGATTAGTAACTTGAGTACATGCAAATTGAGTTTCCGCAACAATAGATTCACTAAGGAACTGACTGTTCTCCAAATCGTAGGCGATCATGCAGATTATTGCCTACGACAGATTAGTATTGACTATGTGAACGAGAGATTGCTGCCTTATAGCTCAGACAAAAATATATAGACTCCGCCTTAGGTACAAAAAAGAATAGGCGAAATAACAACGTAAATAGCAAATTAAAACGTTTCTCGGTACATTGCGCGGCAGGCCGTTCTCTGACGTATGTCAAATCGTAAAAAAAACAAGAAAATTTATTTAGCTTTTTTTTTAATACTGAGTCCATTATACTTTTAGGTTCGAGCCTTTAATTTAAATAGAAAATTAGTAACTGTCTAAATCATTTTTAGCAAGTAAAAAACCTGCTCTATAATCCAAATTCAATCATAAATCATTAAATGAAACAATGAATTCTAGACTAGTTTCAAACACTGCAAAACACATTATTCTAGCAAATAATTTAAAACAGATTGAGAAAGAGTAAGAAGATTATAAATAATTCCCCTTAATATCATTAGCGATAATAAAACTAGTTTTACCACAGTAAAAGTCATTGCAGTTGTTTATTGCAATCAACAAACAAAATTAAACTTAATGGAGGAAATTTGAACGTACAATTTCAACATGCATTATGAAATGGAATGAGAAAATTTTAAATGAAATGCAGTATACACTGTTACTGTTAGATGATTACGCAAAATTCCACGGAAATAATACGACCGGCGAACAATGTTTTCCTATTACTTTTTGAATTTCAATACTTTCAAGCTTCAATTTGATATTTTAGCTCATGTTTGCTATAACAGCGGCAAAAATTGTAGTTTTAAGCTGCTTAAAATACCTGTGGCTATTTTATTTACGTATCTAAATTCGAGTCCAAATAATGTGGATAGAAATAACGATTGACTAGGAAACAGTTTAGTAATTATAAATCGTAATTTATACTAGTCAAATAAGTTTAAGACGTTAACCAAACTGTAAAAAATATGTTGCAGAACAACGTCTGCCCCAGCTTTCAGTATACAACAAAATTTAAGCTCATCTATTTCAAAGATTAGTATTTCAAAACAAATTGGATTTCGAACATCATAAATTAAATTCAACGTTATTCAATTCTAGTTATTAGATGTCAACTCTTGAATAAGTGAAGAAAGACCACGCGGCCGGACATGGGACAAAGACTCGAATTAGGGACACTTTGTCCTCAATTGTAGCCGGCGATGCGTGGACATTTTGCCGAACCACAATTTTGTCCCAGACGGTTTGTCTAAGCTCACACAATTATGACGTCGCAAACAGCCAAGATGTGTAACGTCTGTCACAATATATCTCTAATATACACGGAAACCCTTGTTCAGCACGCAACCGGCAACCCCATTATTAACTGGCTGTCACAAACAAACGAAATATTAAGAACGTGAGAAAATTAATCTAAATTATTTATGTATGGAGGAACCAATTTATCATGAATATGTTTTGACATTATGACGTGTCATATGGGTAAAGGTTACCTTGCTGGACTGTTCAATGAGTCTTCGATTCGATTCCCAGCGAAACCCTACATTTATAAATGTTTGATGGGGATTTGGGATGCCATATCTTCCTGCTAATCATGCTACTGCATGCTAATGCATAGGTACTAATAATTATAAATGTGAAAGTTTGTAAAGATGTTTGGATGTTTGTACGTCCTTCACACTCTAACCATTGAACGGATTAAGCTGAAACTTGGCACAGATAGTTTGCATCCGGGAATAGGACATAGCATAGGCTAGTTTTTATCCCGATTATAGGTTCCCTTGGGATAAACCCAATATTTTTTAGTTACTCTTTTGCGGGCAAAGCTGCGGGCGTCTCGTCTTGTTAAAAATAAATATGTAGTCTATGTAATCAAATCTAATGACACCTCACGTCATCCATCAATTCATTTCGGCTTTAGAGGACTCTTAAGAAATATACATACATACGTACATACATACGTACATACATACGTACATACATACGTACATACATACGTACATACTTACATACATCAAAAACATTACAACCCTTCTAAAGCAGTCGGGTATTGAAGAAAATTAGTTCTCTAGTACTATTTAGTATAACGTAATGAAAAAACGAGATACCAGGGGCGGTTTCATTGATTACATTCCGGGCCGATGCGAACTATTTTCTGTACAAAAGAAAGGCCCACATGCTCGTAAAAGGTCGTATAAGAATCCTTCCATGATATTGACACCGCCTGATAAAATCAGTAGCCCTCGGACTATCCCATTAACGGACCCGTTACGAACCCGTTTTCGGTTAGGGAACGGAACTAAGTGTGTTATTTACGGCACTATGAGTACCTATATAGTGGAATACTCACTATGTAGTTGGGACTACATCACTATTATGTATAGTTGATGACCCGTATGGCGGTGTTACCACGACGGATCGCAGTTTAAAGGGTCCTAGGTTCGATTCCCAGCTGAGCCGTTTATCTTTTCTCGGTCTGGGTGTATGTTTGTGTTTCTGTGTTGTCCATGCAATCCGCGACGTGTGTATGTTATCGTTATTTATTTATTTCTATTGTGAAATACACAGGTTGTTTTTGATGAATAGTCTTACAAAATTCAATGTTATTTAGGTACTAGGTAATAACATCAATATTTTAATTTTTCGCATCTAATATCATGTGAAAGTCATGTAAATGTCTGCGAATTCTGTGAAGCAAAACTGAGGTTATTTACTAGTATGGGGCTGTTTAATTACTACTAAGCACTATAGGCGTTTCTTCAATTTGCTTATTTTTGATGATACGGGGAGCGGGAGGTCTAGGTGGAGCTGGAGGATGGAGAGCATAAGATAATTGTGATAAATCTGCATACATAATACTTGAACGGCCCTTATAGATTAAAAGCTTTGGTCTCCCGAAGCGAAACTAGGGCGAGTTTTGTCTAGAATCATTCTACAATACAATCTCAGTCCTAACTTAACACGTTATAGCGAAACTTTGTAGATTGCGTTGTGGTAAAACTTTTTCTTAGTGCTTAGAAGTTACTTAAGCGGTTTATTGAACGGTTTATATAGATCCGCTTTCGGATACAACTTTATAGATTGTCTTAATAGTT
>LGAG01000208.1:62090-87983 GCA_001278395.1 Lerema accius
AATGTTATATTCTCTTTCATTGTTTTTAAGGCGTGTCAATTTACATATATTGCTGTTAAAATCTTAATTATCTGTTAGGTATAATATCTATCTATAGACAACTTAATCTAATAAAAATATTATTTTTAAAACGTTTTTATATAAAACTAATAACCTACTATTTCATCACATTTCAGCAAAGCTATAAAATTTTAAAGATAAAAATAAATCATTACAAAACCAGATAAACTATGTATATTAAATCTAATTATTAATTAATACACACGACCTCTCTTATAGGAACTACGTAATACGTTATAGAAAGATGTTTATTATTCATTATTTAATATAATTATAAAATAATAATGAAGTTAATTTATTTTTAACTTACCTACTAATTATTATAATCTTATTAATTTATCTATCTTTTTAATTTTTTTTCCTCCTTACAATTATTAAAAAAATGAATTACCTGCTTCAAAAAGATTCGCATTTCCATGTAGAGAAAAAGTTTAAGGAATACATACAAAAAAAAATAATTTAGGAAAAAATGTGTTGCCATAGCCTTTTATAAATACCCATAAATAATACAGATAGGAAATATTCCAGCTAAAGATAGGTATCTACACAGTTTTTACAATTATCTACATCACGTAGTTATGATTTGTTGTTAAAAAATGTCTGTACATTTAATACTGATTCAGCGATTTTTCCTTTACATTATTCTTCTTTGATACAAGACGCATTAGTATCAACATAAAGCATGTTGTAGGGTACAGAGGTTGTCCTAATCGATGCTGTCACTTGTATGGCGTACTTCCTTCCCGATTTGAGACCCGTTACTTTTTGTACTATTACCCGTGTTCTGGAAAAGTTAAGAATGTTATTAAAAAAATACAAAAAAAAAAAAAATTCGAGCACTAATTACGCAAACATGTTGAAATTAACATAATTATATAAATCATCATTAATCAATCCCCAATAGGATTACCCGATGACCAAGGTGTCATAACTAAGAAATTGAAAATTATGGATAGGTTTATTAATAACTTTTGTAGGTACAGTAAATTTTTTACATATTACAAAATAATAACTCTGCGTAAACTTAGAAGTAGGATGATTTGTCTTTTCGTATACAAATTCTAGTATTTGTCTCCAATGTGAAACACAAATTGTATATTTTTTTATTACTCCACCCCCAAACCCCAAAACATTTTTTTAGCAATCGGATTTTTGTTTTCCAATTAAGTATTTATTACTTGTTTCTTCGTAGAAAACTCTATCTTTTATGAGTCTGAGGGTTACTTACGGAGGTCGTTGTGAATGATTCATACACTGGTTTCTTGTGTGCATACGTTTTGAAGAACAAACGTAGCTGTCACTATTTGTGATCTCCCTGGTGATGATACAATATCTGTAATGGATTAGTAGTTTATATTATCTAGTTACAAAAAAATATAAGTAAGCTAAGTTGAAACATTTTTGAAAATCTACATAAAGTACTTGAAATACTTTAAGTGCATAAAATACTGCTGCTGCTTACAAAAATTTTGTGAAAACAGCATCAAAGTCGGTAGGGTAAATAAAAATTAACGAAAACGTTTTCACAAACAGAAAAAATCTAAAAATCATTGTAAGGCAAACATTTTTTGTCATAATAACCATGACATATATGTATATCGATTAGTAAAGGTTTTAATAATGCATAGATTTACCTTATAACATCAGTTGCATTGTGACTAGCTGGTAAAAATGCAACGTCCACAGACTTGCAAGATCTCCTCGGTCTCAATTCCCTGACAGTGCCGCCATCTTCCAGTAATTCTGGAATATTGGCACCCCATCTTGTTGTTGAAGCTATAAGCTAAAAAAATACGCTTTTTTAATTTATGAAGATGATAGATTACCTACTAAAATGCCACGCTAAAATTTTGTGTGACATCATATACTTATTTACATTTTTTAATCGATCTTGATTTGCATTTACTAACCAAAAAAAAAACTGGTTAAAAAGCTCATCGAATAATAGTTACATAGCCTTTTATCGGTTTAATTACCTCAACGTTGACAGAACCATCCTTGTACCATCGATTCGGAATCACCCGTATGACGTATCGCATTCTTGTTTCTTCTGAACTCGAGTCAAATTGTACTGAACCCTCATCACTTGTTTCTTGTATCGATGTAGAAGGCATTGGCGCTGGTACGAAAAATTTTGAGTGCGGTTCTAAATTAAAAACAAAAATAAAAAAAATATAAAAATAAAATCGATTAATAACGAGAACCCTATCAGACATTGCAATCCTTAGAATTAATATTAATAATTTTTAGAGTACGTAATAATGGTATAAAAATTTAATAATATATTTTTTATCTTATTAAACTCACCCACATCTTTAACCAAATACAGTCTTTTCCCCCTAACAGATACTTCAACGTCTACAGAGCCGCCGCAAGTTGATACTGAAAGCCAAAGTCCACCACCCGATGCGATTGTAGCCTAAAAACAACTCATATTTAAGTTATTATAATAATAATTATGACTCTATTTTTATATCTGGAATAATAATAAAATAAGTAGGTAAGCAGTGGGTTACAACATTACAGAAAAATACTACGGTTACCTTAAAATAGTAAACACTTTTTCCTCGGATATCAGATTTGTTTGGCTCATTTTCCCGAAGTCTCTTCGCCGTAGAGGTCCGTGGCCGAACGCTGCCTATCGCCAGTAAGGAGCCCGCGCGGCGATCTCTGGCAACACCGAAGACGCTAACGAAGTAGGTCTGGCGGGAAAGTGTTTATTTTTGTGGAAAATGTCTTGTAAATCATGAAAAACTTGTGTGAATATTTTGAAACTTTAAAATGAATGAAATGACAACGGAAACAAAAAATTGTAATCACCACTTTTTAAGAGTAGTTAGGTGCTCAGGGTACAAGAAAAAAAAATTCTTTAATGATTTTACGATCAAACGATGTTGTTGATAATATTTATCTCAAAGCATCGTATTCATTTACCATAGAAGGATCCAGATTTTCAAATAGATGATGAGTTCGTTCTCCAACACAAGCTATCACGGGGTCTTCGTTAGTTACTCTTGTACTGCGACCTGGTTTGACACACGGACCTATTTAGATTGATTCATCATGTTTTATTAGCAGTAAACGTTACACAAAACTCTTAACTTATTTTAAAATATAATAATAATAATATGACTTTGTTAATGTTAAATTACAACTTTTCTATCGGAAAATTGCCCACAACTGGGATGAGATAGCAAGTGAGTAATAATAAAATTATGGACATCAATACATCAACGATCATCAGACATCCACACATTATTATTAATCTAAATACATCACTTATGCCTTGTCAACAAAGAAGAAAATGAAGTGCAATAAAAAATAAAAATTACTAACCAAATTTCTTTCGTCTGTAAACACTCTTGAAATTTTCATAGGAACTGAAGCTGTCCGTGTCGATTTCTATTTTATTATCCACTTCCGTTACCCTTCTGGCATTATCTGTGCGATCGTTTGCCTTCAACCGATCGACGTTTTGATTCCGATCTTCTTCAGAGTTGAGCCGACTGGATTTATTCTCCAAACGACTGGCTTTCACGTCATATTGAGCCGCACATAACGACGTGTAGTTCTTCTTGTGAGAAGCTACCACACAGTATGTCGTTTCTTGAGGATCTATGGGACTGAAAATTGTATGAATTATTTTACAATGAATCTACCTACAGCTTTATTGCTGAGGAAGAACAAATCTTTTTATGGACTAAGTGTAGTTTGAAGACTACTACTGCGTTAAAAATTAACAGGGGTGTTTCTTTTATTGGAAAAGTATGCTTAATATTGCTGTTTAAGGAATTATTTAGCACTTTTATTTATTTATTTATTTATTTAATATACCTACTTAAAATAATCATTATACAGGCCTGAATATAGCTCTTATAATATAATGCTTCCCTTAGGGTCGCAATTAAAGGATGAAATATACCGCAGAAAATTGCCATGCCCCTAGTAGGTACCTAAGTTAGTAATTTTATAGAGACATAGATACTATTATACTACATAATGAATCTGACCAAAACGGTGCAGTAACCTTCATAGAACTATAAAAAATCTTCATAATGGAGGAGATAGGATGCCGAATACAGAAGTGACAGTAACTTGGAAATCTAAGCGAAAAAGAGGTTAATCGTCAAGGTTAAATCGTTGGAATGAACACAATAATCGAAACAGGTAAAACGTCGCGAAAAATCCCATTGAATTACTTTAATGGTAAGGTGGCTCTTACATTTATAGGTTCCTGCTAGATAATGGTGAAAAAGTTGTTTGTGCTTACTGTGGGGTCCAATTCTGAGATGTTGTGATACTTATCACATTTATTCCATGCGATACCCTGATCGTAGACTTTAATATATTTATTTCAACTATTAACAGATTAACGGATTAATTATAAAACCTTCCCTGTGTTTTAATAGATATTTTAAATTACATAGTTTAGTAACATATTTATTGTTGTTTCGCATTTTTTTTAATTTTACACACAAACTTTGATAATGATGTTACTAAAAAATATAAATTTTGATAATGAAGTCACGACAGGCAACGAATGAAGCAATAAGAAATGTTTCGTAAACAAGCTTAAAAGTTAAAGAGTTTTAATACGTATTTTGTAGTTTTTCTGCTAAACACCATCAAATAGGTAATAATATCAGCAGTTTTTCATCCGTATGACTCGAATTTTTATTACCGATGACTCAATATTATTATTCCTATTTCTTAATTAAATCTCCTAAAGTAAGTAGATACATTTTGTCTCACATTGTGTACATGTGAGTACATTGTCCCCTAAAGTAAGTACAAAAGTGAGTAAATACAGTAATTGTACAGGTATTATTATGTAGCAAGATCGTTATAATAAATGATGGAGTCACCAAAAATATCACCTCTACATTGTAGTAAATATCGAACGAGTTCAGAATAAGATCCAGTCAAGTCCAGTTAACTAAATGGTTAAGTTATCACTCGATGCGCGGTCGCAAGCATGTGATGGCATCTTAACAATTACACGTAACAAGAAATAAGAAGCCGCTTTTATATTAATTAATGCCTCTCATTAGGCGGCCGTCAATACGGACCCGATAATTATTTGAATATCTTTTTAAACGTTATTACCTGTCTATTTGGAATTTTCCTATAATTATACATATTATAGTAACATTCAACACAAGATTCAACTTTCGGTACATTTTATTAAAAATATTTCAGACACATTAAGGGTTTGGAAATTTCATAATAAATAAATAAAGAACGCTATACACTCATAGCACCATACTAGGATTCCCTGTGTTGTGGTTGCCATTGACGACGCAGAAACACACAAACACACCCAGCACGATTTAAATATATGATTTAAATTTCGGCCTCTGGGAATCAAACCTAGGACCCTTCGAACGGCGATCTGGCGTGGTAACGCCATACGGTCGTTGTAATGGTTAAAACATGATGGAAAAGTGCACCAAACTTAATTTTATGTACAAAATGTGGTTCAAATATGTACATTTGTTTTTAAATTTAAATCCTAACTCAAACAAATACATTATCAAACTGTCGTCAGGCGAAAGGCCCCTTTCATTTAATTCGACACCATCTAAGAACAAAGGTTTTATATCTAATAAATAACTGACCCGAGCAGGAATTGAACCCGAGACCCGTCACTTAGCAAGAAGGGTCAGTACCAACTGAACCACAGGGTAATATAATTAAAATTGCATACTTAATCGCAGTTACCAATATTTCACAACATTAAAAGCTCGCAAAAGTTCACGACACCTCTACCGACCACACTAACATCCAAAATTAAACTTAATAACGTATGTATTAAGTAATTATTTCCTTCAACAGATTTCACGCCTGAGTGCGTGGTCTTTGTCCATGTGTAAGGGAAATTTGACTTTGAATATTTACCGTTAAGATTTACAATCCTGTAATGTAAAAGAGGATGCCCCGGTGCAAAAAGTTGATGGAATGAAGCTTGCCTTTACGGTTTGTTTATTCTATTTACACTAGTGCCATCGAGTAGCATTGACTGCGTGTGATAACGATGGTGTGTATTGGCCATTAATATACGAATAATTCAATATTAAAAAATAATAAAATCAAAAAAAAGAATTATGCAGACACGTACAAGTTTGCGATTTAACATTAAAGTTTACTATGAGAAAATCTAAATTTTATGACTAATAACAATTAAAACATAAATCAAAACACACTACCATCCTTCAGTTAATACATCGAAATGTCACTCACAAAAGTCGGACGAAAACCCCAAACAGACGGTTAACGCTAACATTGACAGCTGTCATCCTAATATCAAGCGAGAATATTGTTTGACATAAAAAATTAAGGTCGAATTTCGATCGCAGATCGTTCCTAGGATCTCTAGTTATATCAAAACCGCAACAGGACGAATCTGTCGACGTCATTCATTATGTAAATCGTAGAACCATATCAGAAGTCATCGGGCGATATACAATCTTACGACACGGATTGGCTACTAATGATTTTTATTCAACTCTAACTCGATCGATCATTTGATCGATGAGCATTTAAGAGAATAGAATAATCTTTATTGTACAGCACGGAATTAACATCAGGTAAATAATAAGTTATAACAAAGGCGGTCTTAAAAAATAAGCATATCAATTTAACTGCTATAAAATAGTGTACATTTTATACAGGAAATATTTCTGGAATCCTACGAACCTTTTGCTAAGGCAGTGTAATAATAAAAAATGTAGATTAACTAACACATATCTGGACACATTGTTATGTTTATAATTTATAATATTAAAAACAAAAGCCAATAAAATAAAATTGTTGCCACAACAAAAAACTGAATTACATTTTTTATATTCAAACGACGACAATATGCGTAAATAGTCTTGTAAAAAAAGAAATAAGTATTAAAATGAAACTGCAGATACAAAGTCAGAAACTACATTAGTACATCTTATGAAGGGAAACATATCGATACATAAATACAGGTACGCTGATAAATTGATATTGATACTACAAAACCAGATAATATTAATATAAAAGCATTACGCTGTATAAAATACATTTATATAAACCGTGTTTAATTGCGATTATCGTCGGCGTAGTGTCAATGTAATAATTTTACTTGACATAGTGTAATTTTATTGACTGCTATTTTATGCTTAATGCAAATTCTTTGTCGGTTTTTCTTTTTTACGTGTTTCCTTCGCCTTTAAATTAAACTACTAATTTGTAGTTTTATTCTCATTTCAAATAAGGTGTGAGTTTCTTTTTTTTTGTAATTTGTTTTCTTTTTAAATCTGTTTTGTATCAACCTTAATTTTCTCTAGGTGTATATCGTATCACAAAACATAATATAATTAATGTCGTTATTAAATTTTAGTCTAGACTATGTACATTAAATTTTATTCAGTCGTACTGCTAGAAAAGAAAAGTAAAAAAGTAAGAATAATATTACATACATACATGTAGAATTGATAACCTCTTTCTTTTTTGAAATCGGTTAAAAAAGAAAAATTAAAAAGATTTTTTTTTTAAAAGTACTTCTTTGTCACAATGAAATCTCATATTTAATCTGTATTTGCAACCAGAGCGACATAGATAATATTCCACAGAGTACTTAATCAATTACTAAGCTAGCAAGGTTGTTTTTTTTACAAAACGCCAATACACGGAAAGTCCATTATACAGAGGAATGTAGAAACAGAGGCAGCAATGGTCGATGATCGTATACAATTAAAACACTCGGAATGTCAACGTGTAGTAACGTATACATTTTACAATGTTGCCAGGTTTTAGCAAGAGACTTTTATTATCCTGGTTGTATGGAAGTATCAAATCGATGTCAGTATTGAGTTGTCACGAACGACAGGCGTCGTTTTTATGAAAATATCTAACGTATCAAAGGAAGCGCTCATAGGCGAGTGGCTATCGTCGATCTTAAGAGCTAAATAATGAACATTACAACATTAAAAAAAATTGGGAGTCATCTGTTTGTTTAGGAAATAAAAATTCATATTTTTTTTAATAGAAATACTATTGCGCCTTCCGTGTATATTTACTTGTATCAGAGCCGCACTTAAAGAGCCAAAGAGCCGCATTTGGCTCTGAAGCCATACTTTGCCGACCAATGTCCTTAGTGTCAGCAAGCAAGTTAGCGAAGTTAAGCAACTGCGGTCGTGGTCGGATAGTGGATGGGTGACCCCGCTTGTGGCAAAAAAAAAATTGAGCGTTTCCGTGCTTCGGAGGATACATTAAGTCATCCTTCACGGTTGCTTTTGATAACAGTCGTTAAGCCATGTCGAAGGCTTTTGGGTGGCATAAAAGTGTCTGACACTTATGTCTGCATGGTCATTGACCCGCCAATCTGCACTGTTACAGCATGGCGTAATATGCTCTAGGACTTTTTAGTGCTCAGTAGTGGACTCCATAATAAGAGGGCATGTACAGTCACGAGCAAAAATATCTGACCCCCCCTAGGCGTCATAAATATGTGACCCCCCTTAGGAAACTAACTTCCCGGTGTCCGATTCAGCTGAAGTTTTGTATGCATATATTAATGGGATGAAACTACAATATTATTAACAAAATAAGCTGATCTGATGATGCAGACCGAAGGTGGCCACAGGAACTCCTTTAGATAATCACACAACCCCATCAAAAATGAAATTGTTGTATTCGCTAAGGCAAGGACAATATTTCTAGACGATTTTCAGGGCTTGTTAAAACAGTACTTTTGGAAGGTCGGAATTCCTTACGGCCGTATTAGCAAGCTCTGAACATCATCTAGAAATATTGTCCTGGCCAAGACGAATTAAACGAGTCCAATTTCGATGGGGTTGTGTGGTTTTCTTGAGGAGTTCCTATGGCCACCTTCGGTCTCCATCATCAGATCAGCTTAATTTCAAAATAATATTGTAGTTTCATCTATTAATATATGCATCCAAAATTTCAGCTCAATCGGAAACCGGGAAGTTGGTTTTCAGGGGGGGTCAGATATTTATGCTCGTGACTGTACATACAAGTATTAGATTTGGCATAGTGAAAGTTTACATTGTATTTTATTTTATTACAACAATAACAAATTACAGTCTGAAGATACAAAAATGTAATCTTAAATTTATATACAAAATATACACATGAATATATTATTATGCATTTAATTTGTACATTTTAATGTACTCCGACAATAGGCTGAAAATCTTAGAGGCACTAAGAACGGCCTTTCAAGTCTAGATTTCACATGTGACGTTGACCGGGTCAAAATATACAAGTGGTACATTTTCCAAACGATGTTCAAATATGGTGTTATACATGAACATGAGTTCAGTGGTTATTGGCTGTTCATTACATTATACATCGGGATTTACTCGAGGTCGTAGTGTTGTCCAAATAATGTTTAGATCGATAGTTTAAATGAAAAAAATATATCGATAGCTTATAATAAATAAGTTTCAATATTATGTTATAATGTTGATTAGCTCAATACTTTGTGTATCTAATACTATTAAACAAACTATTTATACATAATCGATACGTTGGATAATAATGATTTAATTAAAAATTATATATTACTGTTTCCGACTGTTTACATTTGACTAATGATTATTGATCTATTGTTTTCAACCATAAACTGATAGCAGTTGTTTTATTAGATATTTTTTACTACCTTTCTGTATGTTCAAAATAATGTCTAATATTTTGAAAGGTGCCGAATTAAAGAGGAAAAGACCTAAAGAAACTCCACAGAACATCTCTTGAAAAGTTAGTCTCACCTGTCAATAGTCTATAGGCTATCGACATTAGACTCGTCTATCGATATTATACTATGGGTACATCCCTATAATTCGGATGCTTGCAATTCACATAGGCCTAGAAATGGATTTGTGACAGTGTTGCAAAATATATTATGAGCTTTATGCGAATGTTTTCATTTTTTATAGTTATTGCTGGATTGCTATCTGTATTAATGAATGAAAATCGTGCTAATAGCCTATATATTTCATATGTATGTTATGTATATATGTTATGAGAAGGTATGAAGGGAAACTGAGTGTGACATATCTGTCAAGTAGAACTCTTACCGAAATGACAAAATAAACTGGTCAAGCGCGAGTCGGGCTTACTACAGTAGTAGATAGTAACTATCTGTTAGAGCAGTTATTAATACAATAGTAATAATTAATACCCATTCGTTTTTATTATATTATTGATGTTAATCTTTCAACGTATGTTGTGCTCTATCGAAATCTTGAGCCTTTTTACTTACACCAGTTTGAGGTTGTTCAAGTATTACGTAAGCACTATACAGGGGTGCGAGGTAATTCTTTTGCTTATTTTTGATGACATGGGGGGACTACGTAGTAATTACGTCAGTAGTAGTTATTTACGGTTTTATATACAAAGCAAAGACAATTAATTAAAGAACATAACAAAAGAAAAATGCTTATTATAATTTTTACGTAAGCATTTTGCTTACTTTTATAGGGGGGATGGGGGGTAAATAAATGATTGTGATAAATCTGCTTACGCATACTTGAACGTCCCCATCATCACGTCGAGATGTACACTTTTATATACAGGATATGTTAGTAATAGATATTAAAGCTCATAGTTTATTCGAGGCAATGAGGCAGTTGCGTGAGGACTGAGGCAATTATATGCCTTACTTGGGCAAGCTGGGGCGAAGTGGAAGCGAAAAGCAGAAAGCTCTGCCTTCATCGCATGTTAACTTTTATGTTAGGATGCATTTATACCTCGTTCTTTTCGTTGTGATTTAAAAAGTAAACAATCTTGGCAATACTTTTATTTATTTCATTTATTACAAAAAAATATTTAGAAGTAATACAGAAATTTATTTTAACATTATAATTATTGTTTATTCTTTAACTTTTTTTAATTTGAGTCTGTCTTATTTTTAAATCGATAATTACAATAAAAAGATACTGTAAGATAATTTACTTTTTAAATCACGACGAAAAAAACGAGGTATAGGTACATTAATCTTTCGGCTCGGTGCTTGAGTGCTAGAGTAAGTACCTACCCTTATAGGTAGCTACTTCAGGGGTAGCAATCTTTTGACATATTTTCAGTTGGACAAATGTTTAAATATAGTACTTTTCCCATGAATTTCATGCCCGATTTTAATCCCTGTAAGCTTAATTAAAGTTAGCCTATGTATGTTTGTCATTAAAATCCTTCTTAACGATTGAATTGATTTTAATAAACATTCTGTAATATATATTTGCAAGACCGAGTATCGTTTACATGAACAGAAAGGTAAGTGGTACTGACGTCGAGATACTTCAAGGGAACAGCAAAACTATTACAGTTATTGAAACACATACCAAAAGTTGTCTAATAAGATGGGCATTTACTAAAGGCACTTGACTCCATTCTATCAAAAGTTATAAAAATTTAAAGTTTGTATATGACTTCTCTAACTGATGTGACTGACAGTTGACGTGGTCAGCGATATTGAAAAAACATACACCGAAGCGAAGCGAGGGCGGGTCGACTAGTCGTACCTATAAGTTATTTTATCTGTACACTTCACCGAAGTAATAATCCCATTTTCACCTATCCACTCTATCACAGCACAGTATGAACCATACCTTACCGAGTCATATCGGCCGCCCATATACGGCATATCATAAATTCATCTATACTTGTTCTTGTGACGAACAGACAGACAGATCGGATTTATAGCCTGTGAGAGCTATATGGATAACGGTGTGTAAATTTTCATTGCTAGTGACTATAGACCCAGAGAAAAGAATAGACGGAGCCAGCCGAAAAGTGACGAACGTAAATATGGCCGCTTTTATAAAGCCTTCCTTTTGGTAGTATACGGACAATTTCTGATAGTGACAGATTTCTGTTTATCATTTATTTAGTCGCAAGTGTTACGACTGCTGTTTATTATTTTTTTATGGGTCTGTGCTTGTGACCTAGGAATTAATTTGATTAGGGTGCCTTACAAAATTCGCACGCTTATAATTTCTCCCATTTCCCGTCTGTCTTGGATTAAAACCAGACATCTGAAAAACATTAACCTCCTTGCATAATCGGGTAAAACAAAAATGCTTGTTTTTTTACCTGGGATCCCAATTAGCAGACAGCCTCCGTCGGGATCGAACCCGCAACCGCATTCGCACTGATCTGGTAGCTTCTCCTCTCACACTCACTGATATTGCTCCTCCTTTAGTTGTTGATAACTGCAGCATATAAATTTTCATACTTTAAGCTCAATCTAAATCTGAAAGTCGAGGAATATGTCTCTTGTTTGTGGAATAGAATAAAACTAGTAGTCAGTTAATAGAGCAATACATACAAACAAATATACATACATACATACCTACATAATATACGCTTCAAAAATATAACTTTTCCTCTAGTATAGATTGCTCATTATATTGTAAGTATACTTACCTACTATGCAATGAAAGTATTCTTACCTACTAATAGTACAATGAAAGACAAACAACTTGTAATTACCTGTAAAACATATTTGTCTTGCCTTGAACTGTTTATTGATAACGTTGTCATGTCCCCATTCTTGTATTCTGTTAGTAAGTTTAGCTGTCCTGAAACAAAATATCTTTATAGGTCACGACTTAACTTTGACTAACCAAAACTTTTGATAGATTAAGGTTCGTTTTATTATTATATCATCAGTATTTTGGTAACCAAAAAAAATAAAAAAATATTGGATTTATCCCATGAGAACCTATCATCGGGGTTAAATCTATCCTATGTCCTATTCCTGGACGCAATCTATCTGTGTGCCAAGTTTCAGCTTAATCCGTTCAAAGGTTAGAGCGTGAAGGACTTACAAACATCCAAATATCCAAACATCGAAACATCGAAATATATTTAAAAACTTTGACATTTATAATATTAGTAGGATTTAATAGGTACCTTCATTATCGTCGGCTCTTCCGACATAAAGCGCCCAATGCACGTTCCGCGAACATGGACTCACGGTGAGATACACCATCGCTTGCGATATTAACGACGTGTTCAATTCTAGACTGGAACCATAACACCAATATTAATATTAAACATTCCTACAACATTTCCTAACCACCGTGTAAGTTATAATTAATAAGTTTAATATCGGAATAGGTAAACAGGGGCAATGATTATAAAAGCAAACGCTAAGGGTTGTAATTCGACTTTAACTTATTATAAATATTTTAAAGACGGTTAAATAGTTCAAAGAAGCGAAAATAAGTACTTGATATATTCCACGCCATCGCCTTTTCTATTTGTAAGCTTAATTCAATGCTTATGCAAGCATTTTTATCGTCACTAAATAGTAGATTTATTGTTGTAATATCTAATACCTATTGACCTATAAACCTTAGGTTTTGTATGACTTTATTTTATAATTTGTGTATCTAAATAAAAATAATTTCCACTCAGTGACTTAGTCTCACTAACCATGGCCAATAAAAAACTTAATCGTCGCACAACTCAACACTTAACTAAATCGACTTTTAATAAGGCGTCGATCCTACAGTCCTATGTATCACGTCGGAATGAGTGTCAACTGTCACTTTGTAATGGCACGGCTGACTGGCACGCCAAGCATTCCTGGCACGCATGGCTATGTAAAGTCTATTTTTCTTTACTTGTCCAAAGTGGTAAACAAACATGGCCGACTAATGTCAAACGAATAATGTCAATTATTACGCCACTACCAATAGGGATGAGAATAATTAATCGATTACCTAATTTAACAATTATGTCAAAATAAAATAAATCATGTTTAAGAAGTTTCGATTATCGATTGACTAAAACTTGAAAATAATAAAATTTTGTATTTAGAAATAAATGAAACAACATGAACAATATTTCTTTATCTTTGGCGGTCAACTCAAACTGTAATATTAGCATGGTATTTCTAAGAATTTGTTGCAAATTATTGCTGCACTTATTTGTTATAACGCTCGGTATTAGACCGCCAAATACAAAGAGAGCTTTGTCATCTTTTGTTTACATCCAAATATACACAGTCGCAAAATAACATTATTTAATTTACACTTAATTATGGTTTGAATTCAAAGGAATGAATAGCAGATAGTCATTGTAGCAAAAATCGTAATAAATTAAATCCACTATACTTTAATATAATGGATCTCGTTATAATTCTTTAAAAAATAATCTTCCGCGTAAAGTATTTTCTCATTTCAAAAGTGTTAAGTAAGAATCGATATCTGTCATTCAAGAAATTATTCGATTCGATATAAATAATCGTTTCAGTCTTCAATCACTGCTTTCAAGGTCGTCGAAATGTCAAATTGTTACTGACCATAACTTATCTGTGCAAGTTCAATCGAAATAATTATCGTGTTTCGAGATTTTTTGTGTGATTTACTTGTTAATTCAATGCAGTTATGGTGTAAATCGAAGTTTAAGTGATAAATGAAGTGACATAATTGTTAATATTTTATTCGAACAATGTGCAAATAGTGAAATTGCGAGATTTTCAATACGATGTATCAAAGGTGGCTTTGTTTACTAAATAAGACAACTCAGAAAAAACGAAGAGATCCGCCCTAACCATGTAACTTCTTAGAACAATTCCAAGTTCAAATCACATCCGCCATAGCTCCTAAACCCTTACAATTGCCCACAAAGAAAAAAGGTGTAAGGTTTTTTTATGCATTTCAAAGTAACCAAAAAATTACAGGTGGGCTGTGGGTATTTAACATTGAATTAGTAGTTTGATTTTATTAAAATTAATGTGGTATGGAAAAATAACAAATTGCACTGAATAATATAACAAAAATATGATTCCATTATTTAAGACTACTGATTTACGATCTAATTATGAATCGTCAATTGTTGTAGACAACTTAAAGCCAAAAGGACATCTACAAAAAAATCAAGTACCTATTGTATTGTATCACAAATCAGTATTGTAAAGTTTTCATCTGATATTCTTTTAATATTTTATTATACACTACGAGTTTAACCATCTTCACATCAAAAGAAAATTATGTGTTTTATTTCAGTTTGTTAAAATAATCTACGAGTATAACCAAAAAGTGGGTGCAAAAACAAGATTCTTTTCTCTTTGTCCTTTATCGGTCTGAAAATTAAACAGCTTGGAAGGTCATGTAGTCCTAAACAAACACAAAGAGTTTTGAACGAAAATATTAAATAGAAAATTTAATGTGGATGACCAAAACAAATAACTATTTCAATATTTTTACCTGTGTTATGTTATTTATATATTTGTTTGTGACAAGAGCCTCATGTAAATAGAAACCAATTGGCAAAGCCCCGAAAATTTAACTAGAAGAGAAGCAACCAAAAAGGTTGAATCTGACGTAGAAGGCTTTATCAACAGTATTTTATTTGCCAAACATGACTTCTTTAGTTAGTCATTAAACTTAGAACCCCAATCGCAAGCATGGTGACTACCCAACTTAACCAAGGTGCTAAAACCCAAAAATCCCAGTTAATAATATCAAGGTAATTGACTTGACAATTGACATTGAATTGACAAAAAAGCACTATCACAACGAAATTAACACAAAGAATGCTTTTACAACCCTATAACGAACAAAATAGCGTAATACCTACTCTTTACAGATTATCTCTAATATTCAATTAACTAAAAACAACCTGTCTCCGGTTTTATAGCATCGTCCGTGACCTCTGGTGGTAATGATCGTAAAAAATACAGCATAAAAATATAATACGATATTAAAAGTTGGAGTCGGAAAATTAATATAATTAATTTATTTTGGGTAAATATTACTAGTATAAAAATTTTAAATATTTCCGCGTGGTACAGCGCTTTCAGACTATCCGATACGATGAATTGCTACATATTTAATGCATTCTAATAAGTATCAGTACCATGCTATTGTGGTTTTTATAAGAAGTTCACAATACCATGTTTGAATATAAATATTTTTCTACCACTTTTCATGTACCTATTCTGGTGAGAGATGGCAAAACATGATGCTCCTTATTATTAAACATTAATTTATTAACTGTAATCATTTAATAAGATTCAATATTAATAAACAAAGAGTTTAAGCAAAATCTCATTTGCTCTTTGAATTAAAATATCTTTAAAATAAGCTACTTCGAGTATAATTTCATACCATCCATGTATAGTCGTAATTCTTACGACATAGATGGAGAAACAGTCATAAACATTGATTCAAAAACATTTCTAAAATAAAGGAAAAACAAGTAATAATCGCACGCTTGTACAAAATATGTTTACAAGCAGTTTACAAGTCGTGTAAACATTATCGTGAGATAGACATAGTGTCTGACAAGTTTTCTGATACATCGCCGCGTCGGTGTGGTCTCCGTTATCCGATAACGTGACAGACAGTGTGAAAGGCATCTTACGTATTCTGCTTTACGATAAAGAAGTGACGTAGGAACTGAACTATTACTAGTGTTATATAAATTTTTGAAATTACCGTACTACATATCTACATATTTCCGACTTCATAAATTTGTTTTGGTGCGAACATAGTATTTTCAAACTATTTTCTAATCTAGCGGATCTTTAGCTTGAAAACTGTTCATTTCCATGCGTCTCTAACAATAATACACTTATTCTTTTTATTTAAATTAAATTACATTAAACTACCCAATACAAAGGAAATAACACTAGCCGAATGATAGATTAAAAAAAAATAGTACCTAACCCTTGTCAATTACTCGAGCTTACTTTCTAGTTTCTCCCTTATCTAGCCTGTAAACGGTCTGATTGTCCATGGGCAGCCATTCCGTGGTGATCTTGGAGACTGGCCTGGTGACCAGGACACTTGGAGCAGCGTAGCCAACGCCCGCTGCGTGTAGGATGATCAGGGTGGCAACCCTCGATAGGTTGATGAGGTTACTGTAAAAAAAAACATTTTTATAAAGGTGCATGTAAACTATCAAAGCTGTGTAGCGTTTGTCGAACTCTTTACGGTCAAGCTTGCGATATAAAATATGAAAATATTACGACATACAACTACGCAATTATATCGTTTACGGTTACTGGTTGTACTTATAAAACGTACTTAGATGAGGAATTAGTTTCACGAAAAAAAACATTTCAGTCGCTTGTCCTTTCAATAATTTTGATAAAAGTTAATAAAACGGGATATACATTTTAAAACTATTAATTTAAAAAAATATCTTACTGTATTACTTATCTATAACATTGTTATTGATTTTATAGCCAACATTGTGTGATGTTTATATTCATTTATGCGATTTACAAATCCAGTACGTAATAATTATACTTAAATGTAAAAAGTATCTCGCCTGGAAAAGCGTTTTCTCAACTAAATAAATATTAATAATTTATCTAAAGTTCTTTGACGAGTTTCTAATCAATCTAGAGCGACTTATGACTGTAAATATGATTTCATTTCTAGTTCAAGCTCTTACAATTTCTCAACAGCAATCTTGAAATAACTTGAATGAATTCATTCATCAATTAAAGAAGTCTTTTTTACAGACGACTGAATAATTTAAACGAAAAATAACATAGGATAAATATTAAAGGGTTATGAAAGTATAGGGTAAGCAGTATATTTTGTAAGTATTATTCCGCGGGAACGGAACTGTTTTCCGGGATAAAATGTATCCTATAACCATCTCCATCCATGAGAAGTACAAACATGAAAAGTTTACCTGAATCGCTTCTATTGTTTATTACTATTAATGTACCGACCCCCTGTCCCGTTTGCCAAAGTAACTAATTTTTTACTTATTTTTATCTCAAAATATCTTACGTATCTTCTACATGACTAACTCAAAAGATAATACAAAAAGATAAAAATACTAAAGATAAAGACATTTCTGTTCTATACTAAAGTTAATTTATCCTAAACAAAGTAAGCTCAATAACATATACAAGTAGCTATTTAAATTTCATTACCAGCTATAAAGCCATAAATCCTAGTTTTATAATATCGATAAAACAGCACTACAGAATAATATCGATACTTAAACATCGCGTTCCATTCGAGTTGATAGTATCGATGCGACTTTAAGTTCAACACTCATGTTTTAGTGTAGGGTTGTCAATTTCTTGATAGTAAAATCATTAATAGAAAATTTAAAATTTTACTTATGAAAATTCAGTTTAAAAAATTGGAAGATAATAGATAAATAATAAATACTTTCATACAGTATTTGTACATCGTGTACAGTAATAGATGTAGAGATTGTTATTTACTCGTATCATGACGAAATTTCCACTTAGTTACATAGATCTTGTTAACGAAAGTCCAATAAAAAACATGGCTTATACTAGACGCATTAGAAAATGAAAATGTTTTCAAAATTTTAAAGGAAAAACGGTCCCAAATTAGCGCAGGCATATAAATATACTTGGTAATTAAACTGGTTAAAAAAAATCAACTATCGCTGAGCAAGATTTAGTCAGTATATAATATCGAAATATGGTAAACAAAACGCAAACATTACCTATACAGTTTTTGTGTTAAAAGTCACATGTATTATTGTTAAAAATTTATTACCTACTTTCAATTCAACCGTGACCTCGATTTGTACAATTGGGTCGATTAGGCACCGAAATTTGATTGTTCCTAAATGTGAAATGTTGTTTTTTTTTTGTGTTAAAAAACATGGAATATTATTTAATGTAGACAACCCTTGTCTAACAAGAGTATCATATAAATAATTACTATCAGCTCGCCATCTTAACAATCGCAGCGCAAAATTACGTGCGAAAATACGTGAGATCTCGTGTGGAATTCGATAAATATATCTATCTACTACTGGAAATGAACAAATTTAAAGAATGTAGCTTTGAAAAATACCACATTTAACTATGTGGTTAGAATTAATTAGTTTATCAAATAAGAACTCAGAAAAAACAAGTCTCAAACCAAAAACTATACCTATAAACTCAGTTTTCGGAACAAAAAAGTGAGGTAAATTTTTTTTCTTTATTTTTTTACCGATTTGACATACATCATAGAGCAAGGTCTGCCGAGACATGTACCTGGAAATGTTATAATTTCTTATTAGCGTTATGTTTTTTCAACTTAGCTTTTTTGTTCTGAATCGGAGTCTGTATATTTTTCTGTCTGAGACAAAACCATAGGAAATTATTAAAGACAATTTGCCCCACTAAAAAAAATTTAGCAATCGGGTTTTCTTAATCTATTAATTATATCTTTTACCAAAAGTAATAAGGGAGATTAGAGTCTTAAAACAAGAATATTTATTAGAATTTTAAACTATTTTTTTAAAATATCCGACAGCAGACAGCCCTAGTAACCCTTTAATGCTGCCATAACAAATTAATGACAACGACTTAACGATTTATAAATTTACAGTTTATAGGTTTCATTTTCCATTCTACAATTATTTTTGTTATTAAAAGTGATAACACAACCTTACCACACGCACTTTATGACAAGTAATAACTGTAATATTGCAAATTATCTAACAATAAAATTAATTTATCTTCAATGATTTGATTATAAAGTCGTAGGCTTAACCGTAAAATGCCAATTGATTTCCTGTTATTCGACAATTTACATTTACAATTTAAACTTAAATTTTCATTTTATTTCTTTATTAATTTAATATAATATTTGAAACAATTTGAAAGAAGTTGCTATTGTAAATTTTACGAACAACTAGTAATAATTAAAAAATAAAACAAAAACGCAACTGTTAAAAATATGTGAGTATTATTAAAAATATATTATATCCATCGCGTCGTTTAGGCTCTATAGCATGCCAAAGACACAGACATAAATATAAATATCCTATAAAAATCATTACACTACTTGCGCAGGCGAGTAAAAAAGATAACATTATAAATAATAATAATTATCTAACACAGTAATTTCCAGAACCTCTCAGTCATATGAACCCAGAACATTCAATCATCCTTATTTAGATTATTGATCCTGTAATAATTCATTCAAATCTCATTACATTTTCACCAAGTATGATTGTTTTGCCGATCTCGTCAAAATGAGGCAAGATTGAAATATCATAGTTGAAGTATCGAGCCGCTTATTTGAGGCCATAAATAATAAATAATACGCCAATAATCTTGCTGTCTGTCATTACGATAAAGGAAGGCATGGGCAAAAGTTACGTGGTTCGAATGTATGAGGTATAAAATAACTTTAATTTTGTTAAAAAATTTCGTAGCACATGCAAATTTGAGAGTCGCTATTTTATAAAATACTTTTTTGTTCCTATTATTTATTTTAAATGCTCTGTAATTATACCAGTTTCATGGTAATGTAGATTATATAAATAATGTCTTTGGTGTAATTTTTTGTAAATTCTGTATGCCACACGTGGCTAAAATATTGTAGGTATCTTATTTTGTGGTAGATGAAAAAAATAAAAAATACATTAAAAGTACCTAAGAACACATAAGTATTTCAATAACTACTCCAGGGAAAGATAAATTATAAATTATATTTAATAATTCTATTAGTAAGAATCGACGCAAGCAGCTTTGCCGGGCTATAATTACTTCAAATATTGGGCAGATACTAAAGAAATCAGTGAGAATTGTAGGTTCTCTGACTAATGTATCAGGTATCAAGGTGTTAATAGATCGCCACCGTGTTAAACTTTTGTTGTGATTCACACACTTGTAAATAACGGATTATATTTTCAACGGTAGCGTTTATTAAGGGCTATGGAAACCTAAGAACTACTATTAGTTTAAAAACAAACGAATGAGACTTCCATGAAGTAGATCATAGGGTATTAATTATCCCGTATCATTAAAAAAATGTTTTTTTTTATTTACTGTAAAAAAAAAAACATTGTTTACTATTATCACTAGTAGTATATTAGTTACAATACAAAGTACATATTACATCTATCATGTTCCTGGACCCATTTTTGCTTCTAATTAATGAAACATTATGGGACACGTAGAAGCATTCCACTAGGCTACTCTCGTATGGATTGTTGTATTTAGAAGTTGTAGTTGTTTTAACAACACTCAAATGGATCTGTCATAGCTAAAGACTGCTAACTAATCGAATTTAGTGACAAACTTTGTTTTGTTACTAACTCGGTTTATTGCTTGATCGATACTGCCAGGGTTATAAGCGCTTAACCCTCTCCTGCAGATCCGTCTTTATTGCTATAGTACTCATAAAAATCATGTTTTTCCAGCTGCCTTTTAAATCAATCAAATCAATCGGTGACACATTCAAAGTTAAACTCCGCAGCAGATGTTATTTCGTTTATTTTATGTTCAAGAATGATTCAGATCACGCGCGTTGCCAACGTAACTCAAACGTTCTCAAAGTTTTCACTGACTTTTGAAGATCACAAATTTGTAGTTCCACTAAAATTATTTTTAACTGAACTAGGTAATAAAACAAAAACAAAATTGTGTAAAAATCATTTGTATTGGAGAAATTAAACAAATGGCTACTCTTCGCTTTCACGTCATGACATGACACGTCACGTCATATAAACGCCTCCCTGGTGACGTGGCAACACGCGATCATATAAATTAACCCTATAAACCCTTTAAAACTCCATCTACTATCAGCTGTCATGAATTAAGCTTTTCAACCCTCTAAAGTTCCATCTACGACTGAACTAATCCAAGCATAAACGTTTAAAAAAGAACCTGTAATCGAACCCTTGTTATGACGTCATGCAAAGGTGTTAAACATTAGTTCAGCGAAACGTGTTAGACAGTAGGTCGGTTAAAATATCAACAAGGTGTAAGCGGATTAGACGAGGTATTAAGATAGAATTACACAAGTAGCTTATCTAAGCAAGTGGAACAGAAGTGAGACTTGAAAGGGATTAAGATCGGACAGAAGCGCTAATAGTCTGGCTTGTATCGATAGATTGGTCAAGCTAACAAAAACGCGACTGTAAAAAGTAAGGAGTAGTATAATTAAAAAATATATACCTTATAATCATTCTAACAAAGAAGACGAATACAATAACAAGTCATATTATCCTCAAGCTTAAAGGTTCTACAGCATGCCAAAGAATCGAAAATACATGCATACATAGATCTGCAGATATTAGCCTGCTAAAAGGAAACAATTCAAAATATTTCACGGCTCATTCTCGAAACAACAGAAAAAGAAAGGTAACTGCCAAAAAAATAAAAAACTGAAAACTACCTACTGATAATAAAAGTTCTAGTAACAAAAACATTTTTTTCAAAGACAACATCACTTTTTATAAAAGCAAGTTTTTGAAAAAATGGCAAGAAAACATAAATAAAAAATTAATGATTTATTTCTAAATATTTTTGTGAGAGAAATTTACGAAAAACGTATTATTACATTTTTAATTTAGAAATCCGTTAAGAGGCGTAAACATTCGGGGTTGTTAATCTAGAACCCTTTTCAAGAGTTCATTGTTAAACCGTAACGTATAAATCATAGTTCACTTACGCCTTAGAATTACGATGTAATTAGCGAAATACGTTGAATGCTTTTAGTGAGATTATATTGTGTTATTTTTCCTTTATATCTCTGTTTTCTTTCAACATTACTAGTTAATTTCGACCATGTTTCGCTGTAGCCAGTATTTTCGTTCTTATACTAAGCACTTAGAGATCTGTATGGTATAAAAGTTATTCGTATCTGCGCTTCAACAGATCTTAGTTCGATTTACAGCGAGGTAGAAGTGAAGCTTTTTATCTGTTCTCGATCTAGGCTTATATTTCTGCCGGGGAGGGAGGGTTTTGTCAAATATTATGATGCGTTACATAGGTGGGAGTGGGGTTGAATAACGCGTTACGTAATATTAGTGTTTTATTACAAAAAAAAAATGGAAATAATAATTATATTTCTTCTCAGATTTTTTTTTTAATTTTTTTAGATAAAAATGTGTACAGTAAAACGTAAGGACGCGTCACTTGTGGGAAAGGGAAGTTAAAAGTCTTCAAAAAATGGGATACGTAATACTTGAACATTCCCTGTTTCTCTTTGTGCTCTCTCAATGACACTCACGATATAATGCACCATAGAGACAGACTATAAGTGTGTCTCTTTATAAATCATCCAAAAATAAAACACCTTTAGGATTTAACACGAAAAATTTCCCACATTTGTAAAAGTCACTGTTTAAAAAACGACGAAATAAATGTAAAAAGACGGGAGAAACAATCCGCAAATAAGAATAACGTCCCAATGTCAATTTAACGCTCGTAAATTTAGTCATCAAGAGAAGCGGGCGACTGAAAAATCCTTTTACACGGAAGAGTAGAACTGGACTCGATATATCAATAAACGTCAGTGAGACGTCTGTATACAGAAATAATACAATACGAACATTGAGACGTCTTTTCGACGTCTTGACGACGTGCGAATATTTGCGGGTTAAGTCTTTTTTAAAGTGAGATTTTATTTTACAATATTTTTGTAACTACAATATTTTATTGGCTACCAGTAAATTATTTTTTTTTAAATTGCTGTAAATTTCTCATTCATTTGTTTATTGTGTACAAAATTTTACAATTTTATGATTTAATTTTGGGTTAAAAATAAAAGGTCACCCTGTCTAACTACCATATAGGACACTAATTATTATTACTAATCTCAATCGGTTAAATATTTTTTTAGATATTTAAATTTAATTATTACTGATAAGAACGATTTTCACACGAAATTGAACTTTAATAGTATACTAATACGGTTGCGTCATTGTTTTGACATTTCAAAACGTTTTAAAATTGGTGTTAAGAGATGGTGGTAACCCCTGACTAGCTACCATCCTATTGTTAAAATCGAATGCTTCATTTTTAAATATGGTGGCCATTTTGGCAGTTGGGCTTTTGTTCATATAATTTAATGATAGCCATTATTATTATAAGTAACTATATTCCGAAATGGCATATTTAAATACTGCTTAATAAATTGAATATCTTTGGTTATTATAAACTTAAACAGTTAATTCACTGGAACTAATTTGACTAGAAGTTGCAAAATATCGCCATATTAGTCGCGAATTCATATGCGCCGTTTCCATAGAAAATGTGCGATTAATAGCCATATTTAATAAGTAGATAATATCTAATAACCCCTATTAATAAGGATTATAACAGATATTTATTGCTAAATCGTGTTCGTTTCTTTACTTCGTCTTTATAGATGTCCTTAATAATTTAATAAGTTAAGCAATGATAAGTAAGTATGTAAGTAGGTAGTATATGTATTTAAAATTAAAGTTTTTTGAGTAGTTTCAGTAAAGGTATACTCATAACTGTTTTCTTACTTAACAAAAAATAAAAAGTTCAACTTTTAGTACATTTTAAGACTTTCAGATTTGACTTGGTGCGCAAAGCTCAATTTTTGTTTTGACATAATGAGCCATGAACGAACTATGCTTTATCATCTAGGCATCTATACTTACTACTAGTATACTGTACTATAACTATATGGGTTCTGAGTTAACTATAGATCCCTAAAAACCACACCATTTAGACAAACATTATAGTCGCCTGCCGCTGACAAGCAATTCTATGATTCCATCCATATTGTTACTAACCTCAAAAATCCATCTATAAATACCCCGTCTGCCGGTCTGTCTGTGCTTTTCTCGTTTTTCCGTCTGTTTCGGCGTATTTCACGGTATATGCAGATTCCGTCTGGGTATTAATAGCTCAAGGATCACACGGCTTAGTGGCTTAGACAGTACGCAAATGGTAACTTTGTTTTCTGTACAAAACTCTCGAATAAATTTCAATGAAGTGTCATAATCAATTTCAGAAGTAAAGACGCGGAAATCGTAAAATTTAGAGGACTTCATTAAAGCTTCACACGTTGAAATTCGTCAACCTGTTTAAGCTATAGAGCATACTAAAGAAATGGACTTACTGGAAAACATCAGCTTCCATTTGATGCGTAGCTTTTAATACTATTACGCTAGTGATTTAGGAGAGTAGCGAGTAATTTAGTAACTAAATTACGAGTACACGATTTCAGTATGAGGAGCAAGGTTAGGTGTATAAATCCTTGAAGTTATTTATATTGTGTACAATAATATATAACCAATATGTAAATGTATAACTTATATATAGAATCTTTAGTCATATGCGGAAACAAAAGGAAGGAAATACAACACAAGGGGTGTATTACAGAAAGAACTAATTTTATACAAATTATACATAAGCACATACATTGGAATTGATAACCTCTTTTTTTAAATCGACCTAAAAAAAAGTGTCAAGTGCGTGTCGAAGCACGCGAAATGTTCTGTAGTTATACTGTATATTAATTTAATTAATTAAATTAGAAAGGCTGTGATAAATTAAGTTATAATCTATATCAATACTTTTCTAACGTTAATTTTCCAAATAGATTAGACTTTTAGAATAGGTAAGACAAGAAAACATCCTAATTGTTTAGTGCTAAAGGTACCTAAATTAAGTGAAATTAACCTAAATTTTTGATACCCTAATCTACTAATTCTAGTATTTTCTATCTACTGTTTTGTAGATGCGTCTAAAAAGGAGACTGATGCGTCGAAATGGATCTTGACTCTTCCTTACTCCACCTATACGTGCATTATAGAATAGGATTAAATTCTCCAAAAAAACTATTTAAGTACAATGAAAATTTCAATTTATTTTAAATTAACCTTCGAGGTTTTTACTAGCCTATCGTGATATCCATTCAAAGGATCGATTTATTCTCAAATGGATCCGAATGAATTTATAATTAGTTTTTTTATACCAAGCAGTCCTTTTACTATAAGGATACTTGGGACCTTGGTAAGTACTGCACCGATTTCCGTAAAAAAAATGTGACATATTTTGGAGTTGACGAGTATGGGGACGTTCAAGTATTACGTACGAGGGGAGAGGGTTTGGCGTTA